>SNQJ01S0065932.1:50579-82187 GCA_010110895.2 Picea sitchensis | reverse complement strand
TCAAGAAGGAATATTTAAATGATAAAGTATTGGAGAACTTTCTATTTATGGAAAGTGGTTAACCCTAAAATAAGGAAAATAGGTTAAGTGAGCTAGAAATGGGTTAAGTGACCTAAAAATGGATTAAGTGACCTAGAGGATGAAAGTATAAATAAAATAGTGATGGTCTCTTGTAGATCATCCTTTTTGTGGATCAATGGAGAGCTTCTTGTGATAATATCTTTTAGAGTATTGATGGAGAACTTCTTGTTAGAGCTTCTTGAGCATTTTTGGTGTGGAGAACTTGAGCATATTGAATATCTATAGGTGACTGAGGTAACCAAGGATATATAAGCTGAATTTCAAAAGGAAGGTGAAGAAAAGAGGGTTGGAATTGAAGGGAGGATAAATTCTTTTGATGATGCTTTCTAAGGTATGTTATTTATAGGTCATTGCACCATTTTCCCTATAATTTTTTTTATATAATGATTCAAAACGTGAAATTTCTATTCAATTGACAAAACATACCCAACTATATGTGGTAAAAAATTCAGGTTGTGGGTCATTGTATTTTCGGAGTTACACTCTGTGGAAAATAGGGTTTGTGGCTAGTCCTGAAACTAGTAAAAAACAGGTGTTTCAGGTAAAAACGTCATAACTTATTCATAATAGATACAAATTCAGTGAGACAAAAGGTTTTGGTTAGGGTACAATTTGTATTATTATTTTTAATAGTTTCATATCAATTCAACGAATATTTTGTGCAGTCCATGCTCTACAAGGTCGTTCTCTAGAATAAGCCAAAATTTAACAAGGTATGCCATTTTTGTTGTAACGCCTTTTCTGAGAGGTTCCAAGTAGTGACACCTGGAGGAATTGCATAAAACACACTGAAAAACATTGTGTATTAGTTTCATATCTTTATTCATTACAGGTACAAAGTTATGATTATTTAAGTTGGGGTTGTTAACTAATCCAAAACTAGCCATGATTGAGACAAGCAGTTCATGAGTTGGCACATACATGAGGTGTATAGTTGATGATGTTTGTACATATTGATGAGTCATTGTTGATGATTATTTGACATATGATTGGTATATACTTGTTACATGGTTGGATACACTTGTTTATGGTACAAGTTGATTATAGGTTGTTTGGCACAGGTTGGTGCATTGTTGATGCACTTATTTATGTTGACAGATTGATATTTGTTGAGGATTGTTGCCTCATCTTAGTTGGTGATGAGAGTGTAATATGAGTCTTTCATATAGAGATGGTTCTCTTGTAGAGTTGTACTCTATTCATATGTTTTTGAAAAACCCCCGGATTAAATTCCATAATAAAAATAAAAATTGTACATACATCTTGTGTTCTTTGTGTTCCTTATGGAGATGATTTGTTGATGATATGTTGTTGATATATGTTGTTGATATGTATTCACATCTAACTGATTATAAATGAAAACAATGAGTAATGAGAAAATTTTGAATGTTAACTAAGGAGTTTTCGTGTAAGAGGGAAGTTTTGGGAAAATATCCCCACTCTCATTCACCTTCCCCCCCCTCTAAGTGTGGTAGGTATGGCCAACAATTTTAAAGATTTGTTGTCTAATGAAATTTCATCAAATCCTATTTATCAACTAAGAGATGATCAGAAAAGTATGAATTCTATGGTTGAAAATAGATATGAATCTATTGTTCAAAAGTCCAATGAATATCCCTTTAACTTTGATACATCCTCTAAAGATAGCATTGTTGGAGAGGGTGATCAGAAATTTTTTCATGATGCATATTTTCAGACTCGATTTTATTTGATAATTATGAAGAAAGTAGTGTAGGAAATGAAGAATATATCTCTTCTTCTATCTTAAAAATTTCCAGTTGTAATAAGCCAACTTATCATAGTGATGAATTCAGATTATAGGGATATGATGAAAGAGAGAAGACAAGTTCAGATCAGCAGTTGATCATGCATGTTTCCCCAAAAAATATTGAGCAGTCCACATTTAACATTCAGATTAGTAAAGGTAGCAAGAAACAACATTTCAGTCAGTTGGAACAATAACAAAATGAGGTATTTTTATGTGAATTTTATGATCCAGTAGCAGTTTATATGGAGTCAAAATGAGGGAATGAATTTTTTATTTCCGACTTCTTGAAGTATGAATTTCAAAACTATAAGTACCTTCTCCCAGGGCATGTTTTGAAATTTGCAACTGCTCCTGTCATCCTTTTGCTCAAATATAAAAGTACAATTAAGTTTGTTAGTTGGATACTCGCTTGGTTGATTTGGAAGTTTTCCTATACTTGAACAAAGCAGTGACATTGGTTAGAGTAGGTGATGTATATAAATAAGCTTGACTTTGAACACTAGAGTACAACAATGGTTTTCAATATGTTTTCGGTTTAGTTTGGAATCTAGTATGGTTTTGTTTTAAAGCACTACGACTCCATAGCCCAATGAATTCATAAGAAGTTTTTTGTTTCGGAAAGGTGCAAGCAAAGTGACAGGGTTTAGCATTTGATAAGGATGATCTTAGGTCACCCAATGGATGAAGGAACATGGTCTACTGTTCTTGGTTCTTTGAAGGAAAAAACCATCCCTAGATGGAGCCTCTATTGTAACAAATATTGAAATTTTGTCTTTTGGTAACTTAGGAGAGAAAACAAATTTATAGTGTTTAACTGTCGAAAGTGTAGATGTGAGAAAACGACCATTCGTTTGTCACGTGCATCACTGAATGTTCTCTACCTGTCATCTTCAGTCAAATAATGTCGAAATCATCTCCAAATGCCATAGCAGTACAACAGTCACAAGCCAACTCATGAAAAATCCAAAGACAGGGTTCATGTGAAAATCAAAGAAATGTACCACATGTTCGAGTATTGAGTCACAAGGAAAATGAATGGAAGCATTGGCAGTTGAATGACCACATACACGGAGCATTAAGCCACATGGAGAAAAATCTCACGAGTTTGGAGTTTTTGGCCGTCGGATATTTGTCCAACATAGATATTTTAATAACTACATCCCCGATCCTTGAATTCACTAAAGTATTAAAGGATAAGCCAGGTTAATTAAAGAATAATAAAGATTGATGTTGACAAGTCTCATCGTGATTTCGTGACTCGAGCTGCCTTCATGCTTTATGTTTCAAGTTTGTGATTTCCAAAACCCCTAAAGCATGTTTAATCATGATTAATCACAAAGCTAAAATTATTTTAACTGTTAATCAATCCCATCACAATTTCACGATTCAGGATTTCTCACGTCAAGTATTATCGAAGTCCCGACACTTAAATCCACGAAAGGTTAAAGATTAATTGCTAATGGTGATTAATTAAGAGATTAAGAAAAATTATTATCTCCTAATTAATCCCATCGATATTTCATGATTTGGGATTCCTTTCATGTCATAACTCTTGAAGACATGATACCCAAAACCCCAAAACCCCAAAACCCGAAATCGGGACTCCAGTCATATGCACAAAATGACCTTGGGAAAAACAAAAAACCATTTTTCTCATCCTTGGGGAGGCCATTTTCCACGTTCTAATAGTTGATCGACATATACAGATCCTACAATTTCCAGTGGCATATTCATAATTTCATTTGGATCTTGGGAAGGCAGTCAAAAGGTCCCCTCAAGATGAGGTTCGTTTTCAAAAATGTGGCATTTTTTACTGTGCTGAGTCATGATTTTCAAATGATGATTCTGAGCGACTGGAGGATCATTTTGAGAAACATTCGAAGGTTTTTGTGCCTAACACATTGAATATCAAAATATCTCATTTTTCCTACAGGTGTCACAGATTGGGAGAATCAAATCCATCTCCAAGCCCTAATTTTTGGATCTCATATTTTCCTGTTTTGACACATGTTTGTAAAATGCAGATATGAGGCAAATGAAAATGAATCTCAAGGAACTGAGAGAGGTTTTTTCTTAGAAAAAATAGAGGAAAAAAAGCCTCTTTTGGTTTATGCACATCTATAATTATTGGAGAGATACAAAACCATAACCGCAACCTCATTTCGCAGTAGTTTGGCCCATTTTCTATGGCCGTTAGTTTCAAGAATTGATTGTAACTGATTGTCTTGGGAGGATTTTCTACCTCAAGACCTATATGAGGCATATTTTTAACACTGGATAAGGGGGGAAAGACACACAGGAGTAGTACTCCTGGGCTGTAGCTTTCATTTTCATTTTCATATAAGATTGCAGAAGCATGTTTTATCCATATGAGAGATTCTTGTGATGTTGCTTGTAGAGTTTGTCCACTTTTTTAGTTTCAATATCACTCCATCTATATTTTATTCTCAATTTGTAACTATTTTGTAATAGAATTCATCCTCTGTTAGATGCTCTATTGCAGAATGGTTATAGGTTGTTTCTTGTAGGAATCAAGGTTCAAAATTCATGCTTGGAATTCACTCACCGCTAAGTGCTCCTTATGTATTGATATGTTTTCTCTTTATTCTGCTGCCATACTTTTATAAATCCTTCTCTTTGTAATCAACTTCTATCTTGCCTCTGCTCCATGGATTTTCATTGCCAAAACACTCTTTCTATTTTCTTGATCATTTGACTCCATGCCCAATGGACTACCTCTCGATCCAACCCATCAACCCTAAAAACCTCAAAACTTTGTGTTACCCACAGATCTGCCAGTTGTTAAGCTTATTGGATATCCTATCATGAAATATATTCAAGAGATCCCTCTTAGGTTGGAAGGGGAAAACTCTAATCAAAAGTGGTTTGTGGTTATGTTGGAATTTACCTGCACGCAACCCAAATCAAGTTATGAGTGATAACTTATTTTTTCATTTAAAATGTGCTAAGTCTTGGCTCTATTACAGCCTAAAGCCAACTCTTGCGACAACATTTTCTGACAAGAATGTTTCGTGTTTGAGAATGATTTAGATTTTGATGTAAAGGTTGTTGATGATGAAGAAGACAATGATATTTTTCGAAATCTGTTTCAAGATCAGATTGTTGATTTTTCTATGCAGAAACCTTCAGGATTTTATTTTGATTTTCCAGTATTTGATAAATATAGTGAAGATGAAGTAAATTTTAAAGATTTGTTGTCTAATGAAATTTCATCAAATCCTATTTATCAACTAAGAGATGATTAGAAAAGTATTAATTGTATGGTTGAAAATAGATATGAAACTGTTATTCAAGAGTCCAATTAAGATCCTTTTAACTTTGATACATCCTCTAAAGATATCATTGTTGGAGAGGGTGATAAGAAATTTTTTCATGATGCATATTTTCAGACTCGGTTTTCATTTGATCATTATCAAGATAGTAATGTAGGAAATGAAGAGCATATCTCTTCTTCTCTCTTAAAAATTGTCAGTTGTAATAGGCCAACATATCATAGTGATGAATTCAGATTACATGGATATGACGAAAGAGAGAAGATAGGTTTAGATCAGTAGTTGATCATGCATGTTTCTCCAACAAATATTGAGCAGTCCACATTTAACATTCAGATCAGTAAAGGCAGAAAGAAACAACATTTCAGTCAGTTGGAACAATAACAAAATGAGGTATTTCTATGTGACTTTTATGATCCAGTAGCAGTTTATATGGAGTCAAAATGGGGGACTGAATTTTTTATTTCTAAGTTTTTGAAGTCTGAATTTCAAAACTATAAGTACCTTCTCCCAGGGCATGTTTTGAAATTTGCAGCTACTCCTGTCATCCGTTTTCTCAAAGATGGAAGTATAATTAAGTTTGTTAGTTGGATACTCGCTTGGTCGATTTGGAAGTTTTCCTATACTTGAACAAAGCACTGATATCGGCTAGAGTAGGTGATGTATATAAATAAGATTGACTTTGAGCATTAGAGTACAATAGTGGTTTTAAGTATGTTTCCAGTTCAGTTTGGCATCCTGTATGGTTTTGATTTAAGACATTAGGACTCCATATCCCAATGAATGCATAAGCGGTTTTTTGTTTAAAAAATGTGCAAGTAAAGCGACAGAGTTCAAAGTTTAATAAGGGTGATTTCAGGTCGCCCAATGGATGAAGGCACATGGTATAATATTCTTGGTGCTTTGTAGCAAAGCACCATCCCTAGATGGAGCCTCTATTGTGACAATATTGAAATTTTGTCTTTCGGTAACTTAGGAGAAACAAAATTATAGTGTTTAACTACTGAAAATGTAGATATGAGAAAATGATCATCTGTCCATCACACACATCACTGAATGTTCTCTACTTGTCATCTTCAGTCAAATAACACCGAAATCAACCCCAAATTCCATAGTAGTATAACAGTTAGAAGCCAACTCATGAAAAATCCAAAGACAGGGTTCATGTGAGAATCAAAGAAATGTACCATATGTTCGAGCGTTGAGTCACAAGGAGAATGGATGAAAGAATTGGTAGTGGAACAACCAGATACACCGAGCATTAAGCCACATGGAGAAAATTCTCACGAGTCTGGGTTTTTTTTTTTGTCAGGGATTTGGATGACGTAGATATTTTAATAACTATAGCCCCGATCCTCGAATTCACTAAAGAATTAAAGGATAAGTCGGGCCAAATAAAGATTAAGAAAGATTAACGTTAATAAATCTCATCGCAATTTTACGATTCGGGATTTCTCGCATCAAGTATTATTGAAGTCCTGACACTTAAATCCATGAAAGGTTAAAGATTAATTGCTAATTGTGATTAATTAAGAGATTAAAACAAATTATTATCGTCTAATTAATCCCATTGCAATTTCGCGATTCAGGATTCCTTGCATGACATAACTCTTGAGGACATGATACCCGAAACCCGAAGGCCTGAAAGAGTGCAATGTAAAAGCTGAAATCTATTTCATGGATTTGACCATCAGGGATTTAGCTGACGTTAATATTTTGATAACCACTGCTTCGTTTCCCCAAATCCTGAAAACTCGAAATTGGGACTCCAATCATATGCAAAACTGCTTTAGAAAAACACAATTTTCTCAGCAGTGGAGAGGTTGTTTTTTTCATTTGAATAGTCTATCGGCATCCACAAATCTTGCGTTGTCCAGTGGTGTCTTCATAATTTCATTTTGATATTGGTAAGGCAGTCAAAAGTCCCCCACAATATGAGGTTTGTTTTCAGAAATGTGACATTTTTACTGTGTTGAGGCATCATTTTCAAATGAGGATTCTGAGCAATTGGAGTATCATTTTTAGAAACGGTTGGAGGATTTTGTTCTTAACACATCAGAAATAATTAGGTTCTTTCATTTTTCCTACAGGTGTTACATATTGGGAGAATCAAATCCATCTCCGAGCCCTAATTTTCGGATTTCATATTTTCCTATTTTGACACATGTTTGTTAAATGCAGATTTGGGAGAAATGAAAAGGGGTCTCAGGGAACTGAGAGAGGTTTTTTCTTAGAATAAATAGATGCAAAAAATCCTCTTTTTTTTTTATACACATCTATCACAATTTGAGATATATAGAGCCATAACCTCAACCCTATTTTTCAACAATTTGGCCCATTTTCTATGGAAGAAAGTTTCAAGAATTGGTTGTAACTGTTGTTATATTTTAGATTAGAGAGGATTTTGACCTTAATAGATAGATGAGGAATATTTGTAAAATGGATCAGGGGGAAAGAGACAGGAGTAGTACTCCTAGTTTGTTGCTTTCATTTTCAGTGTAATAAAAGATTGCAAAAGCATGTTTTATCCATATCAAATATTCTTGTGATGTTGCTTGCAGAGTTTGTCCATTTTCTTAGTTTAAATAGCACTCCATCTATCTTTTATTCTCAATTTGTACCTGTTATGTAATAGAATTCATCCTCTGTTAGATGCTCTATTGCAGACTAGTTATAGGTTGTTTCTTGCAGAGATCAAGGTTCAAAATTCATCTTTTGTTAGATGCTCTGTCCCAACCATCTCTTTCCATTGATTTATTCTTAGAATTCATTCATTGCTAAGTGTTCCTTGTATATTCATATGTTTTCTCTTTATTCTGCTACCATAATTTTATAAATCCTTCTCTTTGTAATCAACTTCTACCTCGCCTCTTCTCCATGGATTTTCATTGCGGAAACACTCTTATTACTTGCTTGATCATTTGACTCCATGCCCAATGGACTACTTTCCGGTCCAACCCATCAACCCTAAAAACTTCAAAACTTTTTGTTACCCACAAATCTACCACTGTTAAGCTTATTGAACATCCTATCGTAACATATATTCGAGAGATCCCTCTCGGGTTGGAAGGGGAAACTTCTAATCAAAAGTGGTTCATGGTTATCTCAGAATTTACTTGCACGCAACCCAAATCAAGTTATGAATGATAAATTATTTTTTCATTTAAAATGTGCTAAGGCTTGGCTCTGTTACAACCTAGAACCAACTCTTGCGACAACACTATGTACGTCTGACGTTTGGGTAGGGGGAATAGCCGAACCTGAGGTCTGTTTGGCCATAGTCTGTTGTATTGATAATCGTTGCAATTGATTTGAAAAAAGATCGGTGGAATTTATTTGCATTGAGCCCACAATACCATCAGCATGGGTTCCAGACTTTTTCTTGGCCTTGTTGAGGATGGACCGTGGCACATCTGGAAAAATATCATAGAGCATGTCGGACTAAGAGTAGATCAGTAGAAGTTGTTGCATCCTTGGAGATACACAACACTAAAGACTTCATGAACCACTCCAGAAAGAAATTTGGTTGGACATGGACCTTAATCAAGCTCTTTCAACGTTGTGATTCATAGATATGATCAGAGATATGGTCGGCCTTAGTTTTCTCAAATTTGGCCAACAATTCAATGCCGACATCATATCTCATGGGTAACTGGAAATGGTTTAGGAAGATCATCACCAAGTCGTTAAAGTAAGAATACCTCTAGCGGTCGAGCTCAATATACCATATCACGACACCCCCGATAAGAGTGCATTGCAAAAGGCGCAACAGAAAGGAGTTGTCTCACAATGAGTTTGATGAGCACCATAAGTGAAAGGTTGTCACGTCATCACCTATATCTTCTCCAGTCTTGCCTTCAAATTTTGGAATATCCAAGGGAAACTTAGTCGGCATGGGGGGCCAATGCGGATCATTACAAATTGGGTCATTGAGTAACCTCGACAAGTTTGCCAGATGTAACGTTGCCAGAAACGGTAGTTTAGGTTGAGTACTATGTACAAGAAAAGAGGGTCGTGGAGTTTGACTCGCACCAGGTTTCCAGGAAAATTTGGACTGTTGGCCAGGGTTCTGGTAGAAACCGTGGCCTTAACTAGCATACAGAAACTACACCAAGGTTATTCTAGCGAGAAAACTCCCCCTTTAACGACACCAGGGTTCAGAATGTAGGTAGAGAGAATAATCGTCTAAAAGATAATTAATTATCAATACTACCGCAAACAAACCGAAACTAATATCAAGAAATCAAAGAGAAGAGATCGGGTAACTATACCTTTGATCCCATGTCCGGTGATGATATCCTCACGCTTGGAAGTTCCACTGACTGAATGTCTCCTCCCAAGGATGACCCACATCCAAATAATGAAAAACAAAGAAATACAAGCATGTTATTCCATGTATAAGTTAGGTTTAGATTTTAGAATGTCAAAGATAAATCAAATAAAATTACTCAAGAAACCATCATTTGGGACAAGAAAATGTAATTCTTTTATTCATAACACGAATATTATACCTTTACAATCTAAGTCAACCACCGTTATGCGAACCTGGTCCGGGATCCTCTTCACCATGCTCAAAGTGCACCTTGTATGAACTTCTTCTCTCAACCTTTTGATCTCTTCTATGGAAGTGAATGGGTTAAATGGAGGAAGAAGGGGCTAATGAGGGAATGCTGAGGCAATTTCTCACAAAAGGCAACAATATCTTGGGCAAGGAGGGGAAGGGAAATCAGGTAGAGTTTCATTGTTCTTATGATTAGATGTGAAATGAGACCCCAACACCTCCTTTCATATGAAAAAAGGATGATTATTTGGATGGGTAATGGGCTATAACAGGTGGATTAGTTGGGAAACTACCAATAGCCCATAAATTTCAACGAATTCCTTGCAAATTTTTTTATTTTTTCCAACTTTTGCAAGTATACGCAGGCTGTAATGGTGCATCATGCGTATGTACATGATCTGTAATGGTGTAGAAAGTGTATTTACGTGGGTAGTAATGGTTCACGACATGTACATCTTCTAAAAATTGTTTTTTTAAGAAGAACTACTCAGCAATGCTTTGGAAAAAAATTCAAGTAAGAGGGCCAAGGCCATGTATGCATGAATAGAGAAATTTAGGGTTATAACATAGTGGAATAGGAGGTGCCTCCTCCTTGCAACCTTCTGATTCATTAGTAATTGGTAGTGTATATAGTCATCAATTTTCCTATTCAATCCACTACCAATCCTACTAAAGCTATAAAGAAATATGGTCTTTTCCAATTCGAGGAAGATGCTATGACCACCCCATGGTACACATCTTCTCCCTTGAATCTGACATTTGCTACTCACCCATTACCAAAATTCAAGGAGCATTTACCTAGGTTTTTGGGAAATAATATTGTTACTACAAACGTACACCTGGTAACATTTTGTAACTATAATGACACTTGCATGTGTTTATTTGTCACCTTCTTCGAAGGGAAAGATGTAGTATATTTTTTGATCTCCATCCCAAAATTATTTCCACCTGGGAAGAGTTGGTTTATTGAATAAAGTCCAATTATGGGCAGTACAAGATTCCATCTGAGTAGTTAAGGGAATACAACAATATTTCCTATAGAGATGGTGAAACCATTAAGTATTTTAAACTTCGCTTCACCAAATTATATCATCAAATCCTTGAACTAATCCGTTCACAAAATCAGGCTTCTTTCATACATTATTATAATATGTTACCTTCTTTATCATCATAGACTTGAAGAAAAGGCTATCAACAATATTGTTTCCTCTCTTCGTTCTTTCCTAGAATATGAGGAAGAACTCGAAAGGATGGGTCTCCCTAAGGGAGACTTATTTAAGAAAACATATATGTCTTCCCTCTTACAACTTGTGCAAGATATGAATACTAGGATGATAGCTTATGAGAGAAAAGAAAATGGATATTCCTCTACCCCTAGGGCATATTATTCTTCCTTAGAGTTGTTTAGGAATACTAATGAAAATACTTTTCATCCAAAGGCCATTATCTCTCATAGTTGGTGTAAATTCTTTGAATAAAATCATGAAGAAAGTACTTGCGAAGTTAAGAAAAATTCCAGAGATAATATCTTTGGCAAAAGGCCCGATACCACAATCATTGTTTTAGATTGGGTTGAACTAGAGGATGTTATCGAAATCAATACAAGGAATAAATCTTACACTTCCAAAGACAAATATGATCTTCCTCATACTTCTTCCACCCCAAACTCATCTTCTGAAAGCACTGATACACAAGCTGTTAGGACTTTGGATAATCAAAAAGTGTCTTATCCTCTTCCCTATTCTAAGTATAATATCCTTAATAATTAGGCCAATATCAAAGTTGATGATACTCTTTTGGACATGGTTTCCATCCCAAAACAACAAAAGCATCTCAAAAAAATTATGGAAGGTAAATTTCTACCATAGCCAATATATTTGAAGAGTCAAAGGAATAGGATTCAACTGTAAATAAGATAGGTGTAAATAATTTTAGGAACCCTGTAAAAAACCCCCCTTTTTATCTCTCTGTAAAAATCATGGATAAAATAGATCATTGTTTCTCAATTGATGGTGGGTCTGGTCCAAGTGTAATGTCTAAAATTATCATGGAATATCTTGGCTTATCATGCACTAATGAAAATTCTGGAAGCATTCTCTCTTATAACAATTTGTAGCAATGAACTATAGGAGAAATCAAAGATGTAACCTTAGTTTTGTGCACACATCCTGAGATAAGAACAACCCTCAACATCCAATTAATTGATATGTCAGTGAGCAAATATTCAATTATTTTAGGAAGAGATTGGAAAGCCTTAACTAGTGGATATCTTTCACTTGATGGAACACATTTTTCCGTCCCTCAAAATGGAAAGAACATTATAGTCCTTAGGGAAGGAATAATTTCACCATATACAGAGAGCGTTCCCCAACCTAATGTAAATTATCTCAAAGAATATTTTAGAGTGTACTCTATCTTTGTTGATGAGGGTGACACTATTCTTAAACCAATTGATTTAGATGATGACATGTGGCACATGAATTTTGATGGCTCATGCTCAAATGAAGGTAATGGGGCTGCCATCATTCTATATTCTCCTATATCTAAAATACACAATTTTTCTTATAGGTTAGAATTTTCTTTCACAAACAATGTCACCGAGTTTGAGGCCTTATTGTTAGGCATTGAAAGTTCATATAGCCTTGGATGTGGACACCTTACATTTTTTGGTGATTTTGAACTTCTTGTGAATCTTGTACGTAAGATTTATTCACCAAGAAATAAGTTGCTCAATTTCCATACCCAAGATGTTTGGATGCTCATTTCAAATCTATTATCATTTAACATCACTCATGTTAAGAGGGAACTCAATTCAATGGATGATAGGTTAGTTGTGTTTGTAGCATCCCCTACCCAACAACTTTTACCTCAAAGACCTGTTTGTACATTTCAATCTCTATATCGTCCTCACATCCGTGATAACGTAGAATCATGGCTGGTTTTCCCGAGTGATGAAGGAACTTGCACTTTCATACTAAATGAACTGTTTAATCCCAAAGAAATCATATCTATTGAAGATGACAAATTTCCTAAAGGCTTGAATCCTCTTAAAAGTTCATTTTCATCAAGTGATGTAGGCAACAAAGAAACGCAGAAGGAAGAGGAGTTGAAAAGGAAAGTTGGTGATACCATTTCCTTGAAACTTGGGACACCTGAATCTCAAAAGATCATTAAATTAGGTGCCCAATGTTATGATGAAGAAAAAGTTAAATTCATAGAACTACTCTGTGAATTTCAAGATGTTTTTGCATGGGCATACGAGGATATTTGTGGTTTTGGTCGTTCTCTCATACAACATGTCATTCATATCAAGGAAGGGGTAAAACCAATTAGGAAAAAACAAAGACCTATTAACCCTTTGCTCGAAGCTACTATTCGAAAAGAATTGGAAAAAATCTAGAAATATAATATAATCTTTCCAGTTAAGTATTCCAAGTGGTTTTCAAATATGGTCCTTGCTCGAAAAACTATTGGCTAGATCAGATTATGTGTCATTTTCCATGTGTTGAATAGAGTGATTGTCAAAGACAATTTTCTTCTCCCTAATATGGAAATGATTTTACAACAGGTGGAAGGGTCACAAATGATGTCCTTACTTAATGGTTTTTCTGGGTATAATCAAATCAAGGTAAAAAGGATTGATAGGTATAAAACCACATTTACTACACGCTAGGGCACATTTTCTTATTAACGCATGCCTTTTGGCTTGTCTAATGCAGGTGCAACTTTTCAAAGAGCTATGCATATATCTTTTGACGATCTAATTGGTAAAATTATCCAAGTTTATCTTGATCATTTGACTGTTTATTCTAAGAACTGGTTGGATCATTTTGGTCATCTTAGAAAATTTCTCACATGATGCAGAAAATTTGGCATTTCTTTAAATCCTCGAAATATATTTTTGTTGTCACAAAGGGAAAAAACCTTGTTCATATTGTTTCTAATTCAGGAAAAATCATATATACCGAAAGGATTACTACGATTCTAAACCTTCCCATCCCCACCTCCAAGAAATAAGTTCAAGATTTCATGGGCATTATTAATTTTGTCCGTAGGTTTTCTTTCGATTTTGTTGTCATGGTTAAACCAATTCATAATATTTTGAATCAAGATCATTCTTTATCTTGGATAGATGACATAGAGAATGATTTCCTTAGGATTAAGAAAGCAATCAGTTCTACAACGATTCTAGCGAAATCCAATTTTGAGAAAGATTTTAACATATATACCAATGCCACTGAGGAAGCAACTTTTTATATCCTCTTACAAAGTGATGACCAGACCAATGAAAAACATGTAGATTACATGAACTAGAGTTTATCAAATGATGAAATCAAATACTCTTATATTGAGAAACATGCTTTTTCTCTTGTTAAGGCTATAGAAAAAAATTTCCATTTTATTTTGGGAAAATGCACGCAGGTAAAAGTCCTTTTTCCTATTGTCAAGTTTATTCTTTCACAAACTTATCTTTCAGGAAAACTTTCACATTGTCTTGTCAAAATTTATGAGCATGACTTTGAAGACAATCAAGGGATGAGACCTATCTCTTCACTTAGCTAAACATATTGAACCAAGTGAAGAACTTGATGATCAATATAATCCCCTTTCATCTATGTTTTATATTGAGAATCAAAATCTTGTTATATTCGAACATCCTTGGTATAAAAATATGGTGTATTATTTGCAGTATCAAAAGTGTCTAGATGAGCTGGATCCTCACTAGAGAAGGAGACTCTGCCTGGAAGCTTCCAAGTATATCATTTTAGGATACTTTTTGTTTAGGAGTTTTGTTGATGGTTTGTTACTTCGATGTGTAAATGATGAAGAAAAACATAAATTGTTACACAAATTTCATGGGTCATCAATTTCTATCATTCACAGCGGTGGCCATTTTTCTACTAAGTCTACTTCCTTTAAAATAATAAGAAATGGTTACTATTGGCATTTTATATTCTGTGATTCTTATAAATTTATAAGATATTGTGATAAGTGCCAAAAATTCACTAGGAAAGAACACCTTTTTTCCATGCCCTTACAACATGTCCTCCCAGATTTCCATCTTCCTAAATGGGGACTAGACTTTATTGGTCCTGTCAATCCTTCGTCTTCCATAAGGAATATATTTATTTTGACATCCATTGATTACTTTACTAAGTGGACCAAGGTTGTCCCTCTTAGACATACAGAGGATGAGAAAGTAATTTATTTCTCAAAATCTAATATGTTTTCCAGATTTGGCATTCCATTAGAGATCATTACGGACAATGGCCCAACCTTCATTTCTATAAAATTGACTCAATTTATGGATAAGTTAGGGGTCAAACATTTCATTTCATCTACTTATTACCCTTAGGGAAATGGGAAAGCATATTCCACTAATAAGAATTTGGTTATGATCATAAATAGGATCATAGAAGACAAACCTCGCCAATGGAACAGACTTCTCACTTATTCTCTCTAGGTAGATCGCACAACCACCAAATCAAGTATAGGTTGTACTCCCTTTTATATCGTATATGGTCAAGAGGATATTATTCCTATTGAGATAGATATTTCCTCCTTAGGACTGATGTTACATATTGAAGAATTAAATTCTTCCAATGTTCCCCAAAGGATAAATGCACTGTTAGCCTTGGAAGAACAAATAATTTTTTCCTTGGAGAACATAAAAAGAAGGAAGCAAACTATGAAAAAATAATTTAACAAAAGAGAAAATTCTATTGAATTCAAGATTGATGATAAAGGCCTACTATGGGACTCATCCCATGCTAAAAGAGGAATAAATTCTAAGGTCCAAAAATTATGGCTAGGTCCTTTCAAAATCACTTGTATCCTAGGTGCAAACTCATACCTTCTAAAGGATTTCGAAGATCGATTGTTCTTTTATAGTACCAATGGTTCACACTTGAAACATTATGTGGAACTAGCTTGATAATTAATTCTTTTATAAAAATGAGCGTTCTATATAGTCTTTTGTCTTACTATTTTCTTTTTAACTTTGGGTTGTTGAGTTTTTAATTTCTGTTGTTTTCTTCTCGTAATAATTGGAAATAAAGTATGGATCATTTCTTCCATAAAAATGTCATTCTGTAAATATTGTTGATCAATGAAAAATAATATACACACATTTGTCACGATGTCCTCCTTTTAGACATCACTAAAATAGATTTTTTCTTTCAATATTGTTGTAGGATAGTTGATTTTGTCTTCTTCTTTGTTTCTTCTATCCCTTTCTTACCTCCATCATGAGATTCAAGAGCATATCAAAAGCATTCTCATTGAAATTATAAGAATCATTATCTGTTACATCTTGTTTGAATGTTATGCATACAGGACCAACCGCCTCATACATATCACTTTACATAAGTTATTCCTAAAGTCCCATCTCATCATTTTCGTTAAACCATCTTTTTCCCCCTATTGCATAACTATTATTTTCATTAGTTTTTCTATCATCTAATTCTATTGGTCTATGAAACCAAAAAAATTGAGTTTCAAATCTGTTGAGAATAGATTTCCCTGTGGATTCACCAGTTTGTTGACACCCAAAAGCACAACATGCAATCCCCACATGAAAATTGGTTGTAATGCCTTACTACTTATATATATTTAATAATATACTAAATAGGTGGTACCCAATTATGTGAATAATAATGAAAGGTGTTTTTTTTATTGTGATCATGACTACCTTGAAAGATGACTTGACAATTTGAAATTTAAAACTGCTTCTTGGATGAATGATAGGGTTTCATGAAAAATTAATTTTAAAAAAGGAAGGGGGAAAATGTTGTTTTAATGAGAATCTTGGTTTAATCTTTCTATGCATATAATTCAACTTGTTGATTTAAAATCCAATCATGGGTTATATATAGTTATGGCACATCACACTTATTATATTCTTGTTATTATCATGGACATTGGTTGAGTTTTATAAGGTGGCAATGCTTCCCTAGCAAGGAATGTGGGACATAAGATGTATTTTGTGCTAAGTGTTAAGCATGCACATAAAACTTATGGGTTTATAGAAGGTGGCGAATTTGACTTTGTATTGAATTGTTATTTGGTAAACATAGTGGATTATGCACTAGAGGTATTGGGGGCAATCATACTTGGATATAGTTGATGGAATTAATGAGAGAAACCACATGAAATTACTGCATGTCTCTCTAAATCTACCTCGAGGTCGCCTCCCTCACTTGATTCACATTTGTGTTGGTTGCTTTGGTTGGTGCTGCCTCCATTTTGTTCGACCTTGGAAAGAATAGTCGTTCTTATTGGTTTTATGGAATTATGCATACAGGTATGATGGCTCTCACCTTTCCATTCATGAAATATATCTCTCCTCGTAATAAAATCATGAGGTTGGCTCTTAGATTTTCTTACAGAATGTGTTTCCTTCCAAAGTTTGAATGGATGTATGCGGGTATCAAATGTGCAAATTGATTTTAAGTGAAGGTTCCTCCCTGCTAGTATTTAAATATTTCAAGTTGAGAATAGTGTTGGATACTCCTTTTTGTTCAGATTATGTGATTACATTGTGTCCATAATGAATACTTCTTCTGTGCTATAAATGCTGGCAAATAATTATGGCAAGTTTCTTTTGGGTTTCACTCATCTCTGGTGATTAAAATACAAGGGTTTCCTTTCCTCTTTGAAACAAAAGAACAATTGTTTAAACGCCATTACTCAATCTTTGGAAGACTTCTAGCTCCTTCAAATTATTTTTTAACTGTTTGGGGGATGTATTTTCCTTGTGGCCACCATGAGAGGTATGTGGAAAGTCTGTGTTATAAGATATGGTTAAATGGTTTTTAAAAAACCCTTGTGAAGTTTTCACCTTTGTGTTCTCCCAGACCTCGATTCTTCTATTAATGTATGGAAATTATGAGTTTTGAACTCTGGTATTGATGTATGTTATAAGTGATTAACCCGATAGTGACAAGATTGGTTATTTTCATTAATTCTTGGCTCGTTTTTTATCCATGGAGGTTTGGTCGATTTTGAAAACTATATAATGTTAAACTAAATAGAACTAGATTCACCTGGGGTTTTCGAAACCCAGTTTGACAACAACTATTAAGGTTGTGATGATGGAGGTATGTGATTTTCTCAACATTCAATGCCCACTTGATGTAGTCTGGTTTAAATTTTTGAATTCGCTATGCTAACCGTCTTTTATAAAAAAATTGTTGATAAAAAGAAAAGGAAGTCAAAAATAAAGTGTTACAGTTGACAATCCTGGAACATTCCTGGGGTTTTTATATTAGGTATTACAAAAACTGTTGTCTATTGGATTTAATTTATGAAATAGATAAACGTTTTGACAATTCTTTTATTGATGGTGATGGCATTTTTTGGATATTATTGCATATAATAGAACAATAATCGTCTTTTTTCCCTTTCATTATACCATGTTTCTTTCATTATATTCCCCTCACCTTCCCAAATACATTTAAATCATTCATTGTTCTATTATTATGAAATTTAAATTCATTTTGAAAAGAGAAAGTATTGATAACAAAAGAGAAAAGACTAAGTTGTAGACTGGTGTTTGAAAGTTGGATATGGATACAGTTTTTGTTACTTTTCCATTGTCTTGAAAAATATTCTTTGGTCGTTTCCCATCCATGCTACCATTTTTTTGCACATTATAAGCCCCTCGTCTTCCCAATATCCCTACCACTCCCTGTTCAAATGGAAATTGATTCTTGAGTTTTAAGATGTTAATGGATGGATTGCATGTGCTTATGTGGTGAATAATAGAGCCAAACTTTTGATTTTATTTAGGTAGAGTATAGATGCATGAATTTTTAAGAGTTTTTCATAACATGTTTGGAATATTTCCTTAGGATGAGTTTCTTTAGAAGATGTAGTAATTCCATAGGTGCTAATAGAGGCAGAGTAAATTGGCAAAGAGGCCATAGAAGGCCACGATTTTCAATAAATTTTGATGTTGATCCACATGAATTAAATCATCTCTTTCAAGTTCGGTTCTTGAACCTAGTTTCCCATGGGTACCTCCAACCCTAACCTGAGAGACCTCCCTTCCATCCACATCAAAGCTTTTCTGGGACCATGGCTCCCCCTCATGTGTCTATGCGGCCAAAACCACCTGCCAATGATGGTTGGAAAGAGAGTGTCCAACAACCTTCTGCTCATCACCATGGTTGGCCTACTGTGTCTTTTACATTACCCCCTCCTCCACCACCAAAAAATCCAAATCCCCGAGCTGACCATGTTATCTCACCCATGCAGTCTTTTCATGTGAGTAAGAGGCTAAAAACTGATGTTCCCAAGCCTGATAAAGATAAAGGAAAAGGAGTGCCCACTCCCTCCAATTCATCCAAAGATTCCTTTGAATCTATGTCTTCACGTCTTCATCTCAAGGATGATCGTTCTCATGTTATCAGTGCATTCCAGCCTCAATGTTCCAATCAGCCTAAAGTTACAAAACAAATATCAAAAGAGGATAACAGTGAAAGGAGACCAAATGTCTCTCACAGTAAATATGGTTTTTAGCGATGATTAATGTTATTTTCTATTTTGAGGACAATCTTTTACTTTGACAATGTTTTGGACAACAAGCATATATTTAAGCAGTTTTTTGGACAACATGGATATAATGTTATTTTTGGATATTGTCATGTTATATTTTGCTGATATTAAAATATTTGATCATGAATATGAGAACGAGAGTTACAAGGAGGATGTTTGAATCAAATAATTGGGGTTTTATTTTTCATATTTGATGATTATTAAAAGAAATAAATGGGAGTCACAAGGGGTTCCACCTATTTCGTTATTATTTAATTAGACCCTTATTTATATATATTATTATTATTTGTCTCAATTAATTAGTTAAGCTAATTAGGTTTAACTAAAGAAAGGTAATTGAACTACCATAACTTATTGAGAAGGAATAAAATCTCAATCAAATGAAGAGAGAAAGAAGGAGAAAATAGAAGGAGAACTTTCACCATAAGGTTTTCTCTATATTAGTGAGATAATTTCATCTTTCATTCATTCTGAGTTTACTAGAAGGATTAACTATCTTGATGACAACAGGGTATTATTGAAGGCAACAGGATTCAAAACTAAATCATATATTTCAGCAGCTTGTTTTAAAGGTGTATGTTTTATCTTTAGTAGTTTGTGTGTTCTTGTTTGTTTATAAATTAAATTTTATGACTGATAAAGAATATTTTGTAGAGTCAAGTGAAAACATTTTGTGGCGAGTTGATCCATATATTTATCTTCAGTTTTATTTTATTGTGAGATTATTTTTGTATGGTTCCCATTGGAGGATTCTAAATCTGACTTTGGTGCCTACCCTCCTAGGGGTTTGTAAAGAGAATTCAACCGTGTATCTCATAATGAAATCAATACAAAAATATGTTTTCTAATTTTGGTCTCACATATGTATTTTGATGATCTGGTTCATTTTTTTCTTTTATCTCCATGTACACACTCATGTAATTTATATACACACTTATGTAATTTATGCTTAAGTCTATTTCTTTTTTTCAAAGTTACATATAATATATAAAACAAACCAGCATTGGTCCCTTGTACTTAATACCTGCGGATTAAGTGTTCTATTTTTTTGAAGGCTATAAACCTTGGGTGACATTCCCAACTATCTTTATTTAGACCGAAAAGATCTGAAAATGTTTGAGTAAGGTTCTCCATACCTTTTCCTCAATAATGTGTACATTCTCTTCACTAGTAGATAAGAGGGTTGAGATTTAATATCCCATTGGATGTGTGATCCTGGCTTATCTGGAGGGTTCAAATAGGTCAATGATTGCGACTTAATCAGGTGTTTAGATGGATGGTTCATAGTTATTTCAGGACTTCAACACTCTAGGATTTTGGACACACCAATCACTATGAGAGTGCGGGGGGGTGAATCAGTTTAGAGCTCCTTTTCACTTCCTTTAAAAAAAAATCCTCAATTAGAAATCACAATTTACTCCTCACTTAGTACTTTCATTCATAACCAGTTGTATGTAAACATATATCAACAAAAAATATTATCGATAAGTCATCACCACAAAGAACACAATATGTATGTAATTTTTTTCCTTTTGTTATGGACTACAATCCTTGGGGTTTTATCAACAACAATCGAATAGAGTATCAACTCCACAAGAGCACTATATCTACAATGAAAGACTCAACTTACACAACTCAACACCAATTGAGAAGAGGATTCAATCCTCAATAGATACCAATCTGTCAACAGGTATGCAACCTATTAGTAGTGAAACATGCCTATGTACACGCCCTACCAATAGTGCAGGTCAAATATGTATGCAGTCTGGATCACTGCAGCCTACGTATGCCTCCTAAAGAACTATGATTTTGTCTCTCCTTGAAAACTCAGATCTTCTGCAGTCTCTTTCACATCCACTTCTTCCTTTCACTGCCCAATATGTACCATAAACAATTAAAACACATCTATGTTGTCTAATAACTTACTCATGCTCATCAACCATACAATATGAATGTTACTTAATCATGTATAAGTAACCAATATACTATGGAAACCATATCAGCACAAAAACATAAGAGTGTTGTTCACTCAGTCAATCAACCAATATAACCATATCACAAATGCCATACCAAGAATGACTTAAGTACTCACCATGGAATAAGAAAAATTATTCATCAATACAACTATGTAACCATACCAAAAACTTCTATGGCATAATTGAGCACATAGAATGTTGATCTGAAATTTTCTTCAGACTTCAGGAACCTGGCACCATCTCTCACTCAAGTCTCCATGAATCTCTCCAACTTTACGTACTTTGATATCATTCAGACCGCATATGTACACTCTCTGGCTCACTGCATCCCATGTATGTATGTGCTCTATCTCACTGCAGCCCATGTACTCCTTCAGAAACTAGGGTTTCTAAACTTATGAAACTTTCTTCGTTAAGATCTCAGAATTACAAATACTTTGGTGTGTCCATGAGTACCTATTGTAGGAAAATCTCCCTGTGGACATGTAGATCTCCTCTTGAGAGATAGACTCTTAAATCTTAAGAGAGAAGGTGCTTAACATGGACACTAACTTCCTTTTAGATCTAGATAAACTAATGTGTGAGAAGGAAGGAGAAAAGAAGTACCTTTTTACCGGTGTTTGTCCCTGCACAGTCTGAGTTGAGCTCCAATATTAAACTCCTCCACAAGCCTTGTAGACAAACAAAGATACAACCAGCTTCCTACTCTACTGAGATTAGCTCGAAACAGATCTATCTATTAGAGACAATTTCATGTGATATCAAACACAGACTTGAAAGAAATTGGCCAAGGATATTATATTAATGAGAACAACAATGAAGAAAACTTACAACCATAGATGTGGGTGCAGTAGCTTCATCAAGTTCTCCTTGTCCAAACCCTTGCTTAAACAGTCCACACACAGAATGTTGATGCTCCAAATGACATACCACTCNTTAAACAGTCCACACACAGAATGTTGATGCTCCAAATGACATACCACTCATGAGATCATAAGTTTGGTATAATTCTCAAGCTCCATCTCCCTCCTCCATGGAAATCCCTCATTATATAAGATTTGGAGACTTAACCACCATGGAGAGAATCTCTCATCAGATCCACTAAGAAAGGGATCTCTAAGATATTTAGGGAGAAAAAATGTCTTAAGGATTTTTGGGAGGAAATATCTCTCAAGGATTTTAAAGAGGAAATATTTCAACCATCCATGAGATCCTCCACCTTCCCTAAAATATAGGAAACCAAATGTGAGGTGGATTCTCACACTTAATTAATTCCTTTTTCATGAATATTAATAATAATTCATGTGCACTTGATTCTCACACTTAATCAATTTCTTTTCCATGAATATTAATAATAATTCATGTGCACTTGGTATTTCTGCCTTCATGTAATATATCCCTCCTCCACATTGACTAGGGATTGTGACATAGGTTATTCCATGGTGTTAAGGTGTATGTGACACGTATATGACACTTTATGACACTTAGGGCGAGGTACCTAGGTGTGCAAATTTCATGTGTAACAGAATGCCCCCTAAAGTGTGAGGTTAGAAGAGAGAACGATGGTCAAAACACTTTACAAATGTTTAAAGCAAGGGTGTAGACGTAGAGAACTTGATAGAAGCTGCACACAAACATCCAAAAAATATTATGACATGTGTCAAACCCAAGGCAGACATACCTATGCTTGGGTGATAAAGACTTGCAAGATATGGCTGACATAAAATACACTGTGGATCCATAATTATATTGATAAAAGGTATAGCCACTGAAAATACACTGTGAATCTATACTCCCATGACCTGAATTGATCATAGCCACAAAGAATACACAGTGTATATACAAGATGACAAGACATAGCCACGACCAATACAAAGTGGATCTATGTGACAGTATATGTGTCATTGTTCAAGAGAAACTTCGTCGCAACCTGGGAAAAGTACATATCAGAGTGATCACTCAACCCAGGGTCTTCTTACTGATCCCAATGTAGTATGAATCTAACCATGTGAATAGATGTATTGATGTCAAACATGGCAGAAACCATTTGATTACCGGTCAATGATGTAAATCGTTAACAAGCGCGAGGGAGATCACCATTTATTTCAATGATTCCCAAGGTATTCTAGTACATTCCAACGAATGTGAATGGATGACCTGAATTCGAACATCCATGGAATCATCCGATCAGAGGTCAATGATGTAAACCCACTGTCAAACGTGAGGAGGCCTACCATTGAGGCATGCAGGCCCCAAATTACTAACTGGTTTCTAAGTCTAGTTCTTGGATAATGTGTTGAAGTCGACAGGAATAGACTTGTCGAAGGAGGGCCTTGATGTATCCCCCATCAATGACATGAAAAAGACACAGATATGTAATTGGTAGATCAAATGAACATGGAATAACATGAGTATTGAGACAAGGTATTTGTGATGGCTGACTCTCGAGGAAGATACTTCCCTTGAACACTGAGGCACAACAGGAAAAACATGACATGGACCAAAACACGATGATGCAGTGGATACTGTGACTTTCATTGGGTGACCCAAAGGAGTAAGAAAAACTCAGAGGATTGGTTCAGTGCAGAGGTTCAGTGGATTAAGATGTGCACAAAGACAAAATTTTGTGTTCAAGGGTGACTCTAAGAGTTACTGGTAATGTTCTCAAAAATTGCTTGGCTTGTTTCCTTCAATTTTTCCCCCATCTAGATAGAGGAGTACCTCTTTTTAATTTAACGAGCTTAAGGAGGGTAACACATGCTCGATATGACTCACCTTCAGTGAGTCCCTCTTCCTTTGTTTAACAAACTGGAAGAACTAAGGGTTCAGTGCCATATGGGTCTGTTAATGTTTGTTTAACGAGTTCAAAGATAGAAAACTCGAAGGATTTTCATGATTATAGAGTCTAGAAAAAAACTTAAAATCTCTCTTAGTTCATTTTTCATAAAGTAGTCTGATGAGACTGAAAAAGAGATAAATTATCGTTCAACAGACATTTTCTTCAAATACTTTATCGAGCGTGAAGAGAACAAGGTCTCTCGATAATCTTTTCGTGTTTAGAGAGTCTGAAAAGAACTTAAAGATGACTCCAATGTTGTCCTTTTTTGTAATGTTAGTCTCGCGAGGCAGAAAAAGAGATAAATAATCACTCGAAATATTCCCTTTCAAACCTTTTAACGAGTGGGAAAGGAAGCAAGATCACTCGACAATCTTTTCATGTTTAGAGAGTCTGAAAAGACCTTAAAGGCGACTCCAGGGGGTTCCTTTTTTGTGTATCCATACAGGTCCGAAAAAGATATAAAATTTTACCTGGATGGATTCTCATGTATTTATGACCACGAGAAAGAACAAAGACTAAGCTCGGTATGCCCCCAGTTTGAAAGCTAGTGGCTTAACTCCAGAATGATCATCAAAGGATGGAGACATACCCTCTAAGCTTCAACGCATTCACTGACTTTGAGGTTGTCACCAATTTCTCTACCAGATGAGAAAAAGGAGAAGGGTGGATGAAAATAAGGTTCAAGAGAGGTGAATGTTTCATTTTTTAACGAGCTTGACACAGGAAAAGAACTATGCTTAGGGTTCTGGGTCCAATCCCCAGATTGTTGTTTCATTTTTTAATGAGCTTGCTATAGAGAGGAAAACTATGTTGAAGACCTCTGTTTCATTTTTTAACAAACTTGCTACAGAGATGAGAAACTATGCTCGTGACCTCTGTTTCATTTTTTAATGAGCTTGCCATAGAGAAGAGAAAAACTATGCTCGTAGTCTCTGTTTCATTTTTTAGTGAGCTTTCTACAGAGAAGAGAAACTATGCTCATGACCTTTGTTTCATTTTTTAACGAGCTTTCTACAGAGAGGAAAAACTATGCTCATTCTCAAAGCCTTTGTTTCATTTTTTAACGATCTTGCCATAGAGAATAGAAACTATGCTTGTAGGCCTCTTTTTGATCATGGCTTCCAAGAGAATAACACTCTGGAAGGATACCATGTCAAGGGACAAAACTCGGTCATGGATTCCAAGAGATCTTCATTGGATGGAAGATAATAACTCTAGAAGAAACACATGTCAAGGGCCACGACAGGGGTAAGGAGATCAAGCTCTAATATCCCTACCGAAGAAATCACCATGTCAACTACCGGATCTAAATCATCGAAAGTTTAAGGCATGGGAGATGATAGAAAATTGTCGTCAAGAGGGGAGATAGACTGTATATCTTCCTGAATGTCTTCACGAGGGGGAAGAAAAGAGGATCGATGATGGTTATAATCCCAAGGTATCTCGTCAATGTGCAATATTTCCATGATAGATTCATCCAAGGGAAAATTTGGGGAAATGTAATCGATCACAGATGGTAAAGAACGCAACCATGATTGCATTGAGGAAATGGCAGGATCCAATAGATGTTCGTCATCTGACGAGGGAGAAGCGGATGGGATAGAAACGTATGATGTTTCGGCTGGACTAAGTGGTATGGTGTCACCTAGTGCATCGAATTCCAATGGACAAGGTACAATCCAAGGGTCAGATGATTCCAAATATTGATAAGCCGCGGTCGAAATCATATCGACGGTGGCAATATGATCTGTAGTCAGTGGAAGTGGTGTAGGGAAGGTACCCATGAGGCTAGAATATTTCATTAAGCCAACACCAATGCTTTCATACGTGGTCTTGTGGTCTCCCAAGAAAGGAATATTGTTGGTAGTGGGAGCGCGAGCATCGGTTGTGTAGAAATCCAACTGATCAACAGTGACAATTTTTCCCTGATGAGGAAATTGGATACATCGAAAAATCGACGAGGCAATAGCAGTCATAGCATAAAACCAACTTCTTCCAAGTAACAAGTTGTAATCGAGGGGAGCATCGACCACCTCGACATCAACAATAACATTTTTTCCACCCAATTGGATGGGTAAGGACTTTAAAATCTCATGGCGATGAAAACCTCTCCCATCGATGGGGCGTAACATCGTTGGGGATTTGTTAAGTGTGGGTGATTTTAAAAATTTCCAACACGCTAAAGACATGACACAAGTTGAGGCTCCCTCATCCAAAATAGTTCGGTGGATTTTTTTATTGTGAACAACAACATCAACTTGAAAAGCAAGTTGGTGGGAGAGTTGAGACGAATAATTTTCCAGGTTAAACATGATATGGTTGGATGACTTAGGATCGACAATGCCAATAGCACCCAAGAGCGTCCTACGTTGACTGGGGCAGTGTTGTATAAATTCTAACGCAAACATAGCACACAGTGCTTGAGCCAAATCTTCAACAATATTGTAGTTATGGGTGGCACGTGAACTAGGATTAAAGGTAGCTTTGTGGATAGTTCTCTTAGGAGGGCGTAAGATAGATTTGAACGTGGGTTTCTCAATCTGAAGTGGTATAGACGAAGGATTAACCGATGGAAGACTAACAGAGGATGGTGATGGATCTAGTAAAGTACCGGTACCGTTAGTGTCTTTTCCTTTGTCAGGGTTACCTGGTGTGTCGTATGCCTTAGAGAAAGTGGTCAAATTAATTGCATTAAACATATAAATATGTGCACTCGATGAGGCCTCATCATTAGGATGTCTAGAAATGCTCCCAAGAGAGGGGGTTTGAGCAACCATGGATTGTTGCTGAGGAAAAGGCTGAGTAAGCACAGCGGGTTGTGACTTTCCTTGGAAACTTTTGGCCACTTCATTGCGAAGTTGACAGTCTTGAGTGTAGTGATCGTCACCACAAATGATACATGGGGATTTCAGTTTCCATTATGTTTGCTTTTCGGTAGCAGTTGTTTGAGTTGGATTTTTTGGTTGTTCATTGTTATTTTTTGATTTATTCTTTGTCTTCTTCTTACCTCCATATTTTTGTGAAGGAGCAGATTGAACTGCATTCACCTCAGAGATCTGAGTTTGGGGGGAGGTAGAGGAGAGTGTGGTCGATTGGAAAATAGTTTGAGTTTTGACGGAACCGATAACACCATTTTCATGAGATGAGGATGATGGCTTAGATGGATCAGTATTATCACGGGCATCATTCGGAAGAAAATCATACAAAGTACTAGATTGTTAATAAACCAAATCTAAGTACTGAGCTCGAGCAATGGCTTGTTCCTCTATCACCGCACCACCCACAGCGACATCACGAGCGATCGGGGGTAAAAGTGATTTAGTAAACCATTCCACCAATAATATGTCAGGAATGATTACCTTGATCATCCTTCGTCGTCGCCTCCACTCATGAATATGGTCAGATATATGCACAAAGTCAGTTTGATGAAGGGAGGTCAAGAATTTAGTACCCATCTAGTAGGGAATAGGTAGTTGAAAGTGAGTGAGGAAAGACATGGTAAGGGAATTGAAATTATGAAAAGAAGCACGTGGTAGTTCAATATACCACTTTGTTGCCGAGCCTATAAGTGTTCATTGGAAAAGATGCAAACGTACAAAATCATCCATGAGGGAGTTTGATGAACACCACAAATGGAAAGTCATCACATGGTTGTTTGGATCTTCATCAGATTTTGCATCAAATTTTGGAATATTAGAAGGAAGTTTAGCTGGAATGACTGGTCAAACTAGTGAATGAAAAATAGGATCATTAGTTAACCGAGACAAGTTTGGGAGATCTTGAGTCACAAGGAAAGGTAGTTGTCAGTTAATTTGCGGATGATACTGGTGCGGCATAGGAACACCAATAGGACCATAAAATGGGTTAGGTGGATAGTTGTAACCAATAGGTCCTCCTATATACGGTTGTTGTTGGCCAGGATAAGCAGGATTCAATGATGGATGAGAAACATTTGCATAACCTGGTGGGTTATGAGCATTATAGGCCGACTGATTTGCTTTCCCATGAGGAGGATAAACATTTTTCCCTTGATAATTGTAAGGATTATATCCCAGAGGTGGATACACATTAGACCTGTCAGGAGGATAAGACTGTGGTCTTGAAGAACTCCAGGTGGTGTTTGGGATGCCACCCAGATAAGGTTGTTCGTAAGACGTTCCGGAAGGAACAGGATTTGATACTCTTCCTAGTGGATTATTATACAAGTGCCCCCCAACGTGGGCTTGAATAAAAGTGCCTCCTGAAGATACTCCCCAGGATGGTGGAGGGTTTCCATCAAACTAAGGTTTCCCCCCTACCATCAGTGGATTAACGACCGAGGTATGACTGGAAAACAGAGGTTTCCCTCCAGGAAGAGCATGAAAAGGGGGTTGTCCCCCAGGAGGGGTAGGCCCACCATGGAAAGGTATTCCTCCAGGTGGGAAAGTTTCGTTAGATGGTGGTTTCCCTCCAACCAATTGTATTTGGCCAACAAGGGTCTACATTCTCGGGTGAAAAGATGTCCCAGCAGGATCATGTGGAACATGTGGAGCTGTAGAGTAAAAGCTTGTAGAAATGGGGGTAGGGATTGAAGTTCCTTGGATATGAGTAGAGGTGATGAGTCTAGCATTAGGATGGACTTGTGTTGGTGTAACAGTAGGGTTAATAACCTGATCGACTAGGCAATTCATGTTTTGACCGGATGGTCCTGTTTCACTGGGAGGGTCAGGAGAATAAAAGCGTTGTCGAAAAGATTTGAAATGTTCATAGAGATCGTGTCCCGATGAAGTCCTCCATACAAAATGAGTAGGTGTGGGATTGGTATCTACTGTGGTGCTAGGACGAACATGAGTCCTATACTCATCACCAAAGATTGGTTCTGTGGATCCCATATATGTTTTGGTAAAAATCATCTCCGGTAATCGTGGGACCTCTTTGTCTATGATGTTCCGAAGGGATTCTAAATGAACCAAAAGTGGTTCGAGAGGGGTTACCGACACAGATGTAGTGGGATTTTGAACCGTAACCAAAGCACATTCTGAGTTATCTAATGGAGAAGCAATAACACTTCAAGTGTCAGATTGATTTTCTACCTCTCTACGGTAGTTGTCTTCTGGAGAGTTAGGAGTTAAGGGTTGATATCCTTACAAAGACATCCCTTGCATCCTACATGATTGAAGAATACCTTTATCGTCTACAGGATCAATTGTGGAGAATAACAGAACAAACTGAAAATCTAGGGCCAACTAACAAAAAGAAATAGCATACGCTAATAAAATCTAGGAATCAACCAAGCAGACAAAACTTCTCTCGATGATCATACTAGTTGGTAATGGAATCCAACGTCATGTGATCAAGTCAAGAAGGGGCTAGGATATGGTGGAATAGTTACAATGGTGACCTACTTAACGAACTTTCACCTTGGTGCAAGATTCCACGTAGTAATTGTGGATTTACCCTCCAAGGAGCCCGTGTGAGATTGACCAATGTTTATTCTAGGTACAGTGAGACTTCCCTTCACCATCACCTTGTGTAAGTACCTAAAGATTATGGAAACTAAAGAAACCAATTCGCAGTGAGTCCCTGGGCGGGTACAGTCGACAATCCGATCTGAAATGTATGGGTAGGATAACAAGTCCGAAATCAACTCGAGAGGCTCCCACACATAATCGTGGGTATACCTTCAAGTGAACCCCAATATACGATCTGACCACTATAAACAATTGAACCACGGAGGGATAATCTCTGTAATTCTCCTGAATGCAACCTCATGCGTAACCCCTGTGTGAGAAGGGGATCCCAGAAAACTGATGCGACAATTGGATTTGAATCTCCCTAGCTCAGGATGCTAATGTTTGTTTTGAATACTTAGGAGAGTTTTACTCACATCCTAATCCAAAGTGATAACCCTAGTCTACTGTTGGTGGAAGATCCTAAAAACAGAAAAGGTTCTAGATAATTTTTAATTAGCATTTGTTTTACAACTGTTCTTTACTCAAAGGGTGTATGAAAGTGAAACTGATGGAATGATGGCTCAATTCCCAAAAAGATGCATAAAATATGATAAGAAATTGTTTATTTTCAATGAACGCCTATTTAAGGGAAAGAGAAAGAGTCGTTTTCACTATCAAACACTAATATGGAATGTCCTCAATCAGTTTGTTCTCAATCGAATTCAATGTAATGCTGAAACATTTCAGAAATGCCTTCTAATATGAAAACCAATCAGTAAGATGTATCTTTGTTGTTTGCATGTGAATGATGATTAATTAAATGAAAAACTTCCCCTGCTAACTACCCTTTCAGATCAAGGAGATTCAGACAAGCATAAGCAGATTTCTCACAAAGAAAACACCCTCTTGCTATGATTGAAACAAGAAGCAAAGAGAAAACAAAAGATAACAAATAAAATCAAACAATTCACAGAAAAGATAGATGTTTAAGAACAATGACCTCAAAGAATCAAATGAGATGATTCACAGATTTCTGATGCCCTTCACCAGAATTCCCGCTCAGTCAGATAAGAGAGAAGAAAGCAGTGGATTGATTCCAAGTTCTCAAGAGCAGAAAAACTCAAAATAAGGAAGAAGGTCACAAAATCTAAACATCAAAGTGCTTATTTCTCAGAAATCAGAGTGTCAAAGGTCAATAGGAAGAAGCATTGAAGAAAAAAGAAGCTGAGCAAAGGAAAAACAAAGATTGGATTTCAGAAAATACAATTCTGGAAGGGTTATTTTGCAAATAAAGGTTGGCGCTCTGGTGTAATGGGAACCATAGCATTATAACGCTCTGTCTAATACCTTAAGGGAGTGTTGGTGCTCTGATAACAAGCTAGGGGAGCACTGGTGTCCTAAAACCCAGAAAATTGTCCAAAAAACCCAAAAACTCAGTTGAACTTTGGCATTCAGAGTGTATGTGATGGAATAAGGATTCAATCAACATATGAAATCAAACATACGGGGTGAACAAGGTCTAAAAAGAAAAAAAGGGCAATACAAGGTCTGTGAGGAAAACCAAAACTGAAATTTTTGATTCATCCCTAGTGGACTCGCCAATTTCTGTTGTAGGAAAATCTCCCTGCGGACAGGTAGATCTCCTCTTGAGAGCTAGACTCTTAAATCTTAACATAGAAGGTGCTTAACATGCACATTGAATTCCTTTTATATCTAGATAAAATAATGTGTGAGGAGGAAGGAGAAAAGAAGTACCATTTTACTGGTGTTTGTCCCTGCACAGTCCGAGTTGAGCTCCAATCTTAAACTCCTCGACAAGCCCTGTAGACAAACAAAGATACAACCAACTTCCTACTCTACTGATATTATCTTGAAATAGATCTATCTATTAGAGACAAGTTCATGTGATATCAAGCACAGACTTGAAAGAAACAGGCCAAGCATATTATATTAATGAGAACAACAATGAAGAAAACTTACAACCATAGATGTGGGTGCAACAGCTTCATCAAGTTCTGCTTGTCCAAACCCTTGCTTAAACGGTCCACACATAAAATGTTGATGCTCCAAATGACATACCACTCATGAGATCATTAGTTG
>SNQJ01S0065932.1:16137-34678 GCA_010110895.2 Picea sitchensis | reverse complement strand
TGTCCAACACAACTTTCTACATCACATCTGGCCTTGAATTCATTACATACAACAAGCTGCCAATCATAGACCTGTAAAAGTTTTTATTTACTTCCATGGATTCATCATCTTTGTTGAGTTTTCATCTTGTGGTCATAGAAGTGCTAACTAGTTTCATATCCTCCATTTTGAACTTCTTGAGTATCTCCCTAATGTACTTCCTTTTAGATATGAATATACCTTTGTTTGACTGAGATATCTACAGTCCTAAGAAGAATGATAGCTCTCCTATCATTGACATATCAAATTCACTTTGCATCTCTTCAACAAATGTTTTTCTCAACTTGTCAACATTAATTCCAAATATTATATCATTCACATAGACAACAATTAATAGCATGTATTTTTCTTCCTTTTTGATGTAGATGTTGTTGTCTGAATCTCCTCTTTTAAATCCTTGTTGTTGTAAATGATTTTCCAATATCGAGTACCAAACTCTAGGGGCTTGCTTTAGGCCATAGAGGTATTTCTTGATTTTACACACATAATATACATATTCTGATAAATGAAATTCTTCAATTTTTTCAATGTATACTTATTCCTCTAAATTTCCATTTAGGAATGATGATTTAATGTCCATTTGATGAATTTTATAGTTCTTGTAGAAAGAAAATGCCAAAAACATCCTAATTATTTCCAATATTTCTACAAGGGAAAAACTTTATTCAAAATCAACTCCTTCAATTTGAGCATATCTCTTGCATACCAATATTGATTTGTTTCTCACTACCTATCCATTTATATTTTGTTTATTCCTGAAAACCCATTTAGTTCCTATCACATTTTTATCAATGGGTCTGGGAACAATATCCCAGGTTTGGTTCTTTTCAATTTGGTCCAATTCATCATTCATGGCATTAATCCTATGTTTATCTTGGTTGGATTATTCAAATTTATGAGGTTCTATTGTATATAATAAATAAAAATTTACATGATTATTTATTCTTCTCCTTGTTTGAGGTCCCACACTCCTATCTCCAACAATTTGGCTTTCAGGATGATTATTTTGTACATATCTTGAAGGATTTTTTGTGTCATGTCTTTCTTCTTCATCTTCCTGTTTTGTTTGATGATCATTTTTTTCTTGTTATTATTCTTCTTTTTGTTATTCATCTTATTATTCTTCCTCTAATTCTTCCTCTTCTTGTTGTTCCTCTTCATGTTGTCCTTCTTCTAGAAATTCATATTCTTTTCTACAATTTTCTTCTTTTGAAATCTGGTTTGTAAAATGTGACTTTTAATCATCTACTTTTGATGCAGGAGCATCTCAAGGGAGCTAGCACAGGGATAAAGGACGGCTGGAAAAAAAGCACCCAATGCAAATTTTGAAATATCTTGAGTCATTAATGAAACCATCAAGTGGAGGTGCACTTGTAAAATGTAAATGGACCTTCAACGATTTGCTCTCGTCCTTAGTAGGTAGAAGGCATTTATGGTAGTTAATGCAAGTAGATAGAATTCAATTCTAGATTAGACAGTTTAGAATGAGAGAGGGAAATGGGATATAGACACCCTCATTGTGTATTGTAACATAGAAGAAGAGAATACAATCATTATGCCAAGTTAGAGCATAGAGCATAGAAGAGAAGAAGTAGAGAGTTGTGTAGCCGAACTCCATGTACAAAAGTTCTGGATTAATACAAGGATGCTTTGATTCAGACTCATGGTGTTTGAATATTCTCTGTGTATGCATTTTTTAATGTTATGCTCATGAATTTTTTACTCTCTTTGTCATGCAATTGCTTTTATGCTATGTATGAATGATTTCTTGTTGAATGTATGAAATCTGAGAGAGAGAGAGAGTAAGAGAAATGAGTTTCAATTGTTTCTCTATCTGAGCAAGAGTTCCTGTAAGGAGTGTAGTTGAATTGTCTGCAAGGAGTGCGTCGAAAAAGTGTTCAAAAGTTTGTCTCTGAAAGCTCGGGAGAGATAGATTTTGTTCTCATTTCCTCAGAAGTGAATATGGGCACCAGAGCCGTGCAAGGTGTGCGCAGGCCGAGTAGAGGTTCAGGGTTGGTAACTTGAATGATTTTTGAGAGACTGCTACTTCGGGAGTGTGAAGAGTCGACGGGTTCCAATTCCTTGGAGTAATTAAGGAATTTTCCACAAGGAGTGTGTGCAGGAGTCTTTTTCAAGACTTAGTGTTGGAGAAAGTTCAGGAAGGATAAAGCCTTCAAACTTGTTGTCGGAGGAACAGGAAGTTTGTGCACTAAAACCAGTGAGGAAGTGTTGCGAGTTTGGTCGTAGGTGGTTAAGTACCATGGAAATCCACTTAGTAATGAATTGCAGAAGTCTTCGTGAAAGAAAAAGACGGATGGTCGGAATTCTCGGAGGAGAATTCACGAAGTCCCGTGAGACGTTAGATCTCACAGAGGAGTAGGGGAGTTACAGTGAGTATTCCCAAAGGTTCTAAGCTCAGGAGGAGTAGAGCCATAGATCCAAGCCACAATAGCCATTGGATTTACCCATGAACTTCTATTTTGGGTTTTCGCGAGGAGAAGTCCCGAAATGTGGGCAACAGGACTCGAGAAATCACGAAACGCGAAGTCCCGAAGGGAGAAAGGATCGTGTGGGCCACATAATTGGCAGGTGGACAGGTGGCATATTATCAGCACGGAATTCAAATTCCATTGACCATTTTGGGGTTTCGTGGGGTGATGTTCTGAATTCTTTTCATTAGGATTCACGATATTGCGAAGTCTGAAGTCTCGACGAAGTGAAAGGTCGTTGATGGGTCAAATCTTGCGAGTGCATCGGAGGTTCGGTAAATTAGGTTTTGGGAATTGAGGAAGAGAGTTTCTTGACATCGCGACCACCAAAATCGCGATAAGAAGAAATCTGAAACAAGCAAGGGAAAATTCAAGCGTTGACTATTTTCGGGTTTCGGGGATTTGAGAGAAAAGGTGCTTGACCACTGGATTCGTGAAAGTGAAAAGTCCGATCTCCCAAAGTATAAAGGGGAATTTCTCGAAGTTAATTGTGGGTGCATATTTCCCAAAAGGGAAATAGAGGAGCCATTTCCGAGAGCTCTTCGGGCCAGTGTGGGAAGAAAGATCCTGTGTACGTGACCTTCTAACCTGTGGGTTGAGGAGGGCTACGTCAGGTTTCGTATCAGAGCTCAGAAAGGTTCTTTGCTTTCTATAGCAGAGAAAAGTAAAATTCACCATGCCGCCAAGAAGAAGGGACAAACAAACACCCAATCCACCAGAGGAGATGAAAGTGTCGAGAAGAAGTGGTAGGTAGATGATTGATCCCTCCATGGAAAAAGAAATGCATGATTTACGTGCCAGACTTGAGGACATGGAGACATCACAGAGACGCACAGTTGGTGCTGGGGATCTTAGTGATTCTGAAAGTGAAATTGAGCTTGAACATGAAGAAGAAGTTGTCACTGAAGATGCAGCAAATGAACGTTTGATTAGGGCTATTGCAAGAAAGGGTGCAAGAGAGAAAATGGACATTCCATTTTATGAGGGAAATCTGGATGCAGAGGAGGTTCTAGAATGTGTTAGAGCTATGGACACATACTTTGGCTATGAATATGTCTAAGAGGACAAGAAAGTCAAACATGTTGTCACAATATTGAAGGGACATGCATCATTGTGGTGGGATGAACTACAAGCTGACAGATGCTGCAAAGGCAAGCAGAAGATCAAGAGATGGGACAGAATGATCAGGAAGATGAAGGCAAAATTCATCCCCAGGGATTACCAGATTACTCTATTTCAAAGAATGCAGAACTTGAGATAGAAGCTGATGACAGTGAAAGAATACACTGACGAATTCTACAAGCTGAACATCAGGGAAGGTCATCGGGAAAGCGATGATGAAAAGGTTTCCAGATACATGAATGGCCTGAGATATGACATTCAGGATGAGATGACCATGGTAACCATCCGAACGGTGGAAGATGCTTATCAGATGGCTCTAAAAGCGGAAGAGAAGCTGAGCCAAAAGCAGGGTCAAAGAGGCCGAGGCAGAAGTCAGCCCAAAGGAAAATCAGTTGCCCAGGATAAAAGTCAGAATCCCAAGGAGGACTAGAAGAAACCTCAGACTCGAACTGAGAGAGGTGGAATCTCATAGTGAGGGTAATTTGTTGAACAAAGAGGGAATCATACCGAGCAGAGAGGAGATTATGCTGATAATAATATTTATCCTTGTACCAGAGGTAGAGGAAGAGGAAGAGGTGGAGTAATAACATGATTCACATGTGGAAATAATGGGCACAAGTCTTACGAGTGTCCAGATAAAAATAAATAAGGAGGAGAGACTCACATCACTGAAGCATAGAGGCGAGATGTTGAGGCAGAAGATGTTGAAGGTGGAAGATCGATGATGATGCAAAAATCTCTTTTGACACCAGAGAAGGAGGTGGAGAGTTGAGTCCAAAGAACCAGAATTTTCTGGATTGCTTGCAAAACCAAGGACATGGTATGCAAGGTCATTGTGGACAGTGGTAGCATAGATAATCTTGTTTCTACAAAGATGGTAGAAAAGCTGGAGCTGGAGACGATTGATCATCCAAGCCCATACAAAGTTTCGTGGCTACAAAAAGGACTTCAGGTAACTGTCACTAAACAATGTTTAGTTGAATTTAAGATAGGAGGATATAATGATAAGATACTCTGTGATGTTATTCCCATGGATGTTTGTCATCTATTGTTGGGTAGACCATGGCAATATGACAGGAATGTGATTCATGATGGGAGAATGAACACATACACCCTAGAGAAGAATGGGAGAACTCACATGTTGCTTCCAATCAAGGATAAGGAGGTGAAACCAGAAGTAAGCAACATTGTACTTCTCATGAGTGGGAAGGAACTTCTTATAGAGGTTAAGAAGAATGAGGAACCACATATCATTTTGGTCAGAAAGCCTAGAATTGTTTTGACTAGCACAAGAGTGGATGATTTACCAGAAGAAGTTCAAGAACTGCTGGAAGAATTCGCTGACATAGTAGTGGACGAACTACCTCGTTCGTTGCCACCGATTAGGAGTGTGAGTCATCATATTGATCTCATACCAGGAGCCAATTTTCCAAACAAATTCGTGTATAGATTGACAACGCAGGAGAATGAAGAGGTTAAAAGACAAGTCCAGGATTTATTGGACAAAGGATTGGTCAGGGAAATCTTGAGTCTGTGTGTTGTTCCGACAGTACTCATTCCGAAGAAAGATGGAGGCTGGAGGATGTGTAGTGAATCAAGGGAGATTAACAAGATAACCATCAGGTACAAATTTCCATTGCTAAGGATGGATGATCTGATGGATTGCTTGAGTGGAGAAAAATTATTTTCAAAGATTGATTTGAAAAGCGGTTATCATCAAATCCGCATGAGAGAAGGTGATGAGTGGAAGACATCCTTCAAAACAAACAAAGGGTTGTATGAATGGCTTGTTATGTTGTTTGGCTTAACAAACGTCCCGAGTACCTTCATGAGGTTGATGGATGAAGTCCTGAGGGAGTTCATCAGAAAATTTGTTATCATATATCTGGATGACATACTGGTTTTCAGTAAAACAGTGGAAAAGCATCTGAAACATTTGGCTACAGTGATGCAAAGGTTACAGCAGGATAAGCTATTGATAAACATGAAGAAATCCTCATTCATGAAGATAGATCTCATTTACTTGGGATTTTTTATTTCTGCAGATGAGTTGAGGATGGACCCAGATAAGGTGGAGGTAATCAAAAATTGGTCGTCACCGAAGAATATATTTGAGGTGAGAAGTTTTCATGGATTGGCTAGTTTCTACCGAAAGTTCATCAGGAATTTCAGTGGAATTAGTGCACCGATGATGGATACAGTGAAGAAAAGACATAAGTCTTTTCACTGGACAGAAGAGGCTGAGAAGAGTTTTAATCTGTTGAAGAGGAAGATTACGAAACAACCAATTTTGGTGTTTCCAGATTTCCAAAAGACATTTCAAGTGAAATGCGATGCAAGTGGATTTGCAATAGGGGAAGTCTTGAGTCAAGAGGACAGACCAATAGCATACTTCAATGAGAAGTTGAATGAAGAGAGAGTGAAATACTCCACTTATGATAAGGAGTTTTATGCTATTATACAGGCATTGAAGAAATGGAGGCATTACTTGATCCCGAAAGAGTTTGTCTTGTATAGTGACAATCATGCATTGTAATTTGTGACTCAACAGGAAAAGTTGAACCAAAGACATATAAAATGGGTTTAATATATGCAGAATTTCACTTTTGTGCTTAAACATATTTCTAGTACTGCTAAGAAAGTTGTTGATGCTTTGAGAAGGAAATTTTTGCTATTGCAGGAGTTCAAAGTCAAAACATTGGGTTTTGATGATCTCAGGGACATGTACAAGGATGATCCAAATTTTAAGGAGGCGTACGAAGCAGATGAGAATCCAATTCTCAGGGATAGTAGCAAATGGACAGAATACATGATCCAGGAAGGATTACTGTTTAAAGGTAATCGACTTTGTATTCCGAAACGCTCCATGAGGGAGAACTTGCTGAAGGAGAAACATAGTGGAGGATTGGCAAGTCACTTTGGTCACGACAAGACATTTGCAAAGTTGAATGAGTCATATTTTTGGCCGGGAATGTGAGAAGATGTCAAAATATTTGTGGACAGATGCAGAATTTGCCAGCATTCGAAGGGAAGGAAACATAATACAGGGTTTTATCAACCATTGCCCATATCTGAGAGGCCGTGGGATGCAGTCAACATGGATTTCATATTAGGGTTGCTAAGAACACAAAGAGGTTTTGACTCAATCTTTGTGGTAGTGGATAGATTTTCCAAGATGGCACACTTCATTCCATGTCAGAAGACCAGTGACGCAACTCACATTGCGAATCTATTTTTCAAAGAAGTCATTCGACTTCACGGCTTACCAAGGAGCATAGTTTCAGATCGAGACACCAAGTTCATAGGACACTTTTGGAGGACCTTACGGAAGAATCTGGGAACTAACTTGTCGTTTAGTTCAACTTATCATCCCCAAATGGATGGACAGACAAAAGTGGTAAATAGAAGTTTGGGAGACTTGCTGAGAAGCCTAGTGACATAACACCATAGCCAGTGGGACAACATATTACCATAGTCGGAGTTGTCTTATAATGACTCAGTTAACAGAAGCATGGGGAAAAGTCCATTTTAGATTGTCTATGGCATGCAGCCGAGGGGAATTTCTAAGTTGAGATATTCAGAACAGACTATGATTAGGAGTGCTAGTGCAGAAGAATTCATAGAGGTGATGAAGGAACTTCATAGCCAGGTGAAGGAGCGTTTACAAAATTTGAGCCAGGAATATAAGCGCAGAGCATATCAACATAGGAGACAACTTCAATTTGAGGTTGGTGATTTGATTCTGGCACATTTGAGAAAGGAAAGGTTCCCTAGAGGAACATATAATAAACTGAAGATGAAGAAAATCGGACCATGTAAGGTCTTAAAGAAATTTGGGACAAATTCTTATGAGATTGAATTACCCGATGGGATCGGAATTTCTCCGATATTCAATATCTCAGATTTGTACCCATATAAAGTTGAGGAAGTAGAAGGAGGAAATGAAAAACTAGAAGTCCAGTGGACAAAGAAGATGCCAGTTGCAGAAAAGCCGTAGATGGAGTGCATACTGGACAAAAGGGTCAGCAAGAAGACCAGGTGAAAGCAATACTTTGAATACTTGGTCAAGTGGAAGGGCCATCCAATTGAAGATGTCAGCTGGGAGAACGAAGCAGAGATCCAGAGGCATGGACACACCATACACGATCTCATGGACAGGAGCTCATGAAAAATTTCAATCGAGGGAGTATGATGGAGGAGCATCTCAAGCAAGCGAACATGGGGATAAAGGATAGCTGGAAAAAAAGCGCCTAGCGCAAATTTTGAAATATCCTGAATCATTAATGAAACCATCAAGTGGAAGCGCGCTTGTAAAATGTAAATGGACCTTCAGCGATTTCCTCTCGTCCTTAGTAGGTAGAAGGAATTTATGGTAGTTAATGCAAGTAGATAGAATACAATTCTAGATTAGACAGTTTATAATGAGAGAGGGAAACGAGATATAGACACCCTCATTGTGTATTGTAACATAGAAGAAGAGAATAGAAGAATTATGACAAGTTAGAGCATAGAGCATAAAAGAGGAGAAGCAGAGAGTTGTGTAGCCAAACTCCATGTACAAAAGTTCTGGATTAATACAAGGATGCTTTGATTCAAACTCATGGTGTTCGAATTTTCTCTGTGTATGAATTTTTGAATGTTATGCTCATGAATGTTTTACTCTCTTTGTCATGCAATTGCTTTTATGCTATGTATGAATGATTTCTTGTTGAATGTATGAAATCTGAGAGAGAGAGAGAGAGAGTAAGAGAAATGAGTTTCAATTGTTTCTCTATCTGAGCAAGAGTTCCTGCAAGGAGTGCAGTTGAATTGTCCACAAGGAGTGCATCGAAAAAGTGTTCAGAGGTTTGTCTCTGAAAGATCAGGAGAGATAACTTTTGTTCTCATTTCCTCAGAAGTGCAGTTGGGCACCAGAGCCATACAAGGTGTGCGCATACCGAGTAGAGGTTCAGGGTTGGTAACTTGAATGATTGTTGAGAGACTGTTGCTACGGGAGTGTGCCAAGTCGACGGGTTCCAATTCCTTAGAGTAATTAAGGAATTTTCCACAAAGAGTGTGTGCAGGAGTCTTCTTCAAGACTTAGTGTTGGAGAAATTTCAGGAAGGATAAAGCATTCAAAGTCATTGTCAGAGGCACAGGAAGTTTGTGCACTGAAACTAGTGAGGAAGCATTGCGATTTGGGTCGTAGGCGGTTAAGTACCGTGGAAAGCCACTTAGTAACGAATTGCAGAAGTCCTCGTGAAAGAAAAACAGGGACGGTCAGAATTCTCTGAGGAGAATTCGTGAAGTCCCATGAGCCGTTAGATCTCACAGAGGAGCAGGGGAGTTACGACGAGTATTCCTAAAGGTTCTAAGCTCAGGAGGAGTAGAGTCATAGATCCAAGCCACATGAGCCGTTGGATTTACCCGTGAACTTCTATTTTGGGTTTTCATGAGGAGAAGTCCCAAAATTTGGGCAACGAGACTCGCGAAATCATGAAACACAAAGTCCCAAAGGGCCAAAGGATCATGTGGGCCACAGAATCGGCAGGTGGACAGGTGGCATATTATCGGTGTAGAAGTCAATTTATGTTGACCATTTTGGGGTTTCATGGGGTGATGTTCCAAATTCTTTGCATTAGGATTCGCGATATTCCAAAGTCTGAAGTCCCAACATAGTGAAAGGTCATTGACAGGTCAAATCTTGCGAGGGCATCAGAGGTTCGGTAAATTGGGTTTCGAGAATTGAGGAAGCGAGTTGCTTGACATCGCGACCACCAAAATCGCGATAAGAAGAAATCCGAAACAAGAAAGGAAAAAGTCAAGCATTGACTGTTTTCAGGTTTTGGGGATTTGAGAGACAAAGTGCTTGACCACTGGATTTGCAAAAGTGCGAAGTCCGATATCCCGAAGTATAAAGGGGAATTTCTTGAAGTTAATTGTGGGTGCAGATTTCCCGAAAGGGAAATTTCTTGAAGTTAATTGTGGGTGTAGATTTCCCGAAAGGGAAATAGAGGAGCCATTTCCGAGAGCTCTTCGGGCCAGTGTGGGAAGAAAGATCATGTGTACATGACCTTCCGACCTGCGGGTTGAGGAAGGCTGCGTCAACTTTCATATTTGTACTCTTTACTATCTTATCCAACCTTATATTATAGAATCTATAGGACTTACTATCAGATGAGTAACCTAGAAATATTCCATCATATGTTATGCAATCAAAATTACCCAAATTCTCTTCACTTATCTTTATGTAGCTTTTAGTCCGAAATACTTTGAGATAGTTAATTGTTGCAAGTCTTCCTTTCCATAATTTATAGGGTGTTTTATCATGGTTTGTTCTAAGTAAACATTTGTTTATATTATGAACAATAGTATGTATTGGTTCTCTCCAAAACATATCTGATAATTTGGATTCATTTAACATAGTTCTTGCCATTTCTTGCATGGTCCTATTTTTTCTTTCTGCCACACCATTCTATTGTGGTGTCCTAGCTATTGAGAATTGTATTTTGATTCCATGCATCTCACAAAATTATTCAAATTCATTTGAGGTAAACTCACCTCCATTATATGATTGTAAACACTTGATTTTAAGATCAGTTTTGTTTTCTACTAGTTCTCTGAACACCTTAAATTTACCAATTGTTTTTTATTTATTCTCTAGAAAGGAAACCCATGTCATTCTAGTGTAGTCATCTATAAGTAGAAGAAATTAATGCTCACCTTGTAATCTTTTGGTTCTGGTTGGTCCATAGAGATTAATATCAATCAGTTGCAAAGGCTTTGAAGTTGAATGCTCCTTTGTTTTCAAGGTGAATCCGGTATGCTTTCCATGTTGGCAATGTTTGCAAATGGGATCTAAAGGTTTTACAATTAGGGGCAGATCGCTTACAACCTCCTTCTTGATGATTTTTACCAAATTGTCAAAAAATTATGTGTCCCATTCGCCTATGTCAAAGTCATCTTTGATCTATTTGTCCCATGAAACACTTTTATCCTTTTACTTTATCTAAAATGTATATTTTATTAGGAGTCTAGAGAGATGTAGAAACCATTCTACCATATTTTTTACTTCTTATTTCACACTTTTGAGAGTAAAAAACAAGAGTGTGTCCTTAATCAAATATTTTACTAACACTGATAATATTGTGTTTCATATATTCAATAAGCAATACATATTCTTCTTTATCTTTCTTACTTCCAATATTGATTGTTCCTTTTCCAATTATTTTGGAAGAAATGTCATTTCCGAACATGACATTGCCTCCTTTTGTCTTCTTAAGAGTTAAAAATCCGTTCTGATCTCTTGTCATGTTCTTGGACCATCCACTATCGATATTCCATTGGCTTGTGTTGCTTTGAGCTTGTAAAGTTAGATTTTTTTCTTCCTCTTTTTCCCGATCTGTTTTTTTCTTCCATACTGTTGTGTTTTCTTCCTCATGTTTAGTAAAATATTTATCTTTCATTTTCTGTCTCGTGTACTCTAATATGCTTCTGCACTCATGTACTTTGTAGCCAAAATTCTATCATTTGTAACATTCAATATTGGAGTTCATAAGAGGAGCAGAAGGATTATAATTTTTGTCTACAAACTCTTGAGATTGTTTATTGCTTATATAGTCATTCCTATAGGTATTGTTTATATCTCTACTTCTTAGATAGTCATATATTGTATTGGCCCTACATTTAATGGCCCTGTGTTCAAAAGTATGACAAGAAAAGTAGTAACCAAGAAGCATGTTTTGATACCTTGTTGTAGGAGGTCTTCTTGGTGGGAAATTTTTGTTGGTAAACCTTTGAGATGTTTTGTTATTCATATAATCATCCTTGGAAGTGTTGTAAGTACTTCTTGTGGTGATAGGTCTTCTAGATGGAGAACCCTTTCCAAATCCAACTTTTTTGTGAAGAGAAATGATATTTTTTTATCTTCCCATTTTTGTTTGTTATGTGCTTCATTTTTTGTAATGTTTCCACTATGATTGGAAATCCTAAGAATATTTTCATATCTTTGAGTCTTCTCCCCTCTTTCTTGTATCTCAGAATCAATAATTTTCTGACATTTTTTATAGCCAAGACCAGTTTTATCAAATGGTGACCTTTGAATATTAAGAATGTCTTATAGGGTTGTTGAAATCTTTTAAAACTTCAGATTTGTGTTCAGTTGTGCTATTGTCTTATCTAATTATTTTCTTAGGAAAACAATTTCATGGGAGATATTCTCCATTTATTTGAGTTTATTTGCCAATATTTCTTCAATTCTTTTTTCTTCTTATAATTTTCTTTTTAGAACAACAGTCTCAATTTCACCATTTGGTTCATGATGTTCTCCTTTTGATTTTCTTAACTATTCCTTGAGAGAATCAATTTTATTTCTAAATTTGTTTAGTTCACTTAGAGTACATATCAGTTCATCTTCAAGATTAACCTCTCCTCCCTCATCGGGGTCTTCATGTTTTTAGGTTTCATCATCATAGAATTCATTTATGGCCATGAATAAATAATCTTTTGTGTGGTTGTCTTCTTTATCATAGGAGTTTCCTTCATCATTGGTGTACAAATTTTTCATTTTCCTATAATTCTTCCTTTTTTCTTCATTTTTGTCACTTATATAGTGATATTTGGTCTTCTTAAAATTAGAGTCCCTTTTGTAAGGACATTTAGTAGAAAAATTTCCTACTCTACCACAATCAATGCACTTTAAAGGGAGCTTACCTTTGTATTTTCCAGTTCCTTTCTTGAGTCTTATAATGAAGTTTACTTAATCTACATTCAATTCTTCTTTAGAGGAGTCATGTATTTGATGTCCTTTTGAGATTATCGATTTTGATGCTTTGAAACCCAAATGGTATAAAACCACAAAATAATTATTTAATAAAATCTTGTAGGAACCAACCGATTGTTACAATATTTGCAGGCACCAACCTGCTAGAGACACCAATCTCCTTGACTAAGCACCAACTCGGTAATAAGGTTTACATGCACCAACCTATAGGAGACATCATTATCCTTGGTTGAGCACCAACTCAGCTCTCCCTATAGGCACCAACCTTCAGTTGCAGTATTTCCAGGCACCAACATGTAGGAGACACCAATCCCCTCAACCTCCCAATAATATCAAATTGACTATTTTATTCAAGCCTTGACCAGTAAAAATCTAGTGCTTTGTATCTATTGTCACAACATTATCCAACAACTTATATTCTTCATGAATTGATAAATTCCTTATACATTGCACCTTCCAGCCTCCCTTAGACAAATACCATTTCCTTTTCTTTCATCATGCAAAATGTATTTGACCACAAATATTGTTGAGGATGAAATTCATGTGATCGGGAGGTCATAAACATAGAGAACCAAGATCAACAGGGAGTCTAAGGTTCTTAGCATGTAGATGTTCAGATCTAATTTACATATAACAAAATGTTGATAAGAATCCATCTTCGCATACCATGCTCTAGGTGCCTGCTTGAGGCCATAGAGACACTTTTTCAGTCAACTTACTAAGGATTATTTTTGTATGAGCCTATGTGGTTGCTCCATGTAAATATCCTCCAAGAGATCCATGTGAAGAAATGAATTATTCAGGTCCATCTAGTGATGTTCCCATGCCCTGGATACTACTATGGAAAGGGACAATTATATGGAGTCCATTATTTCTACTAGAGAAAAGGTCTTGTCATAGTATATACCATGGATCTCTTGAAAATATTTGGAAACTAGTATTTCCTTGTACCTGCTCACATGTTCATTTTTTTCCTTCTGTCCTATATACCCATCTGCATCCAACAAGCTTCCTATTTGAAGGAAGCATAACCATATCCCAATTCTAGTTCTCGAGGATAGAGTTTTACTCCTCTTGCATTGTGACTTCCTATAAGAGACTCCCTACAACCTCTACATAGTTATGTGGGTCTGAATCTAGAACCATATAGAAATGCATAGGAATCATTGGTTTGGTATTTGTGAGTGAATGAGGAGGATCCTAAAATCGATACCTCATCTTCCTCTGATCTGTTGGATCCCCGACAATGTCTCCTACTACCTGTAGGGTGGTCTATGCCCACTTGGGCATATATGGTGTCTCAACATTTTCATTCTCATCATATTATGAATAATATTTGGAGCTCAGATATGAACCATGATATGTGTGAGAAGAATCATCATCACTGATGTTTGGTGCATGCAATGGTACAAAGGTATCTGCATGTGTCTCTGACAGTGCATGCAAGGGATTTTCCTCAAACTGAACAACGATCTCAATGATGATCATGTCAGTAGAGGGATCAAGTGACATGTAACCCTTCACACCATATGGATATCCCACAAATATGCATTCAGTACTCTGTGGATCTAATTCTTTCCTCTTTTAATAGGGTACATGGTCCCATGCACGTTATCGAAATATTTGGAAGTGGGTGACTTCTGATTTCTTGTTGCTCCATACCTCAAAGGGATTCTGGTCCTCGACATATCTATGAGGATATCTATTCTGAATGTGGTTAGTATAGTTAAGTTTCTCAGCCAAAATCTTGGGGAGTATATATATTGTATGCAACATGCAAGTGGCCATCTCCTTGAGGTATCTGTTCTTCCACTCAGCTACTCCATTCTACTACAGTGTGTAAGGTATTGTGTGCTATAGATGTATACCTTATTTTGAACAAAGATATTGGAAATATCGGTTCACATATTCCCCCCCATTGTCTATGTGAAGGATTTTGATCTTTCTCCTAGATTCACTCTCTACATGTGATTTGTGGTATTTGAGATGCTCAAAAACTTCGGACTTCTTGTTGTGAAAATACACCCAAGTGTATCATGAGAAATCATCAATAAATGTAAGAATGTAACTTTATTTGTTGATGGATAGATGAGGAAAGGGTCCCATAAGGTCATTGTGGATGAGCTCCAAAGGTGAGGAGGCCCTCTAGGCCTTCCCTTTTTCAAGCTTGTCTTAAGGATGTTTTCCAAGAACACATCCTTTAAAAAATCCTTTGGAAAAGTGACATATGTTGGGAAAGTCATTGACCATATGCTATTTGCATAGTTTCTACATGCATTTGAAGTGTATATGGTTGAATATATCATTCCATAATCTACTAGTATCATTAGCATGCATCAGTATTAAAGCATAATCATATTTAGCAATGAACTTACTAAAAGTATACAAATGAGATTATTGGTTTACATCACCAAAAAAAATCATGGATCTATCATGTATATCATATATGGTTACAAAATTAGGTGTAAACTCCACACTTTTTCATGTACCATAATGTGTTATCTGATAAATGGAGATTAGATTCTTGGAGAATTTTGTAACATGCAAGATGTTCTCAAAACTTATATGTTGGAGTTCTACTCTCCATTGGCCAATGACCTCAACTAGGATATCATCTCCCATGAGGATGGGAGGACCTATGTATGTATAAATATAATATAGAACATTTTTATTGTTGCGATATGATGGGATGCACCTAAATCTAAGATCCATGCATCAAGAGAAGAGTTAATGGAAATCAATGCATGGGAGTTACATTGTTTGGTTGGTGCTTGATCTTCTGAATTATTCTTGGAATATTCAGGAATGTGATCCCGAGGGTTGTTCTTATGAAGAATGTGTTCCATCTTATAAATATTTTTCTTCATGCATGCCAATTAATAATGATAGCCACGGTTGTAGTAACTGCATTTTCTCTTCTCTTTCTTTCCTTTTACACCTTTCGGTCCTAAAGAATCATCAAAGGGTTTAGAGTACCCTTCCTACTTTAGCTCTGCATGTGCCTTTCCGTTATGTTGGCACAAGGGTAGAACCAGGGTTCAACGCTACAACAATGCACCAACAAAGCCCTAACTAATGGTCCTTTCGGCAACACCTGCGAAGAAGATGAAGTCTCACCCGAGGTAGAGGCAGGGGTGGTTGCAGGACTTAAGTGTCTGAAACCTTAGTTGGGACATAGATCTGTGATTATAACACTTAATAGAGAACTTAGCACTGTTATTTCATCATTATCTAACCAATATCTACTCCCCAGAGAAAACAGAGCATCGCAACAATCACCCTGATCTAATGTATATAAGCACTTAACAAAGGAATTAGATCAGATCTAGCATATTCAAGCACTAAGAAAGTTCACAGATGTCAGATATAGCATCCAAATTCATCATAAGCACAAAACATAAAAATATATATCTATCTATATCAAATCACTTAGCAAATAACACCTAAAAACATTAGAACATAGCACAGAGTAGAACAACACAGTATTTACGTGGTTCACCCCCACCATGGGGATACATCCACCAATTCTTCTTCTTTATTAGCTTCAATCAGTCATCTACATGCACAGAGCCAAAAACCCTTACTCTTCATAAGACAGGAGATCTGCGCAGCTTGCTAGATCCTCCTTCCTTGCGTTACAACACAAATCCCTCCACAATCTCTTACAATGACTTGCACTTGGCTCTGCAAGTCTCACACAATATGAACGAAGCCTTACACTTCTTGATCACATATATTCAACTCTTACCACTTAGCCAACTTCCAAAACACTTGCGCTTTTTTATTACATTTCCTATCCTTCTATTTATACATACAAAATAGGCCTAAACATGGGTAAACCCATGGGCCAACATCCCATTCCCGTTACGTATTTTCGAATCCCAAAAAATGGACCAAAAAAGGGGCTGAGATCCCGTAATATCTTCTCCATCTTACACTCCATCTTCGATAGGTTTTCGAAGTGCCAAAATAGGTCAAACTTGACCAAGGATCTCCCAAAACTTGGTCAAGGGCCAACAAGCCCCCAACACTCACCTGTGACTCGTCTCGAGTCACTCTAGTCTGACTAGTCTTGCTTCGAAGGCCTCGATCTTGGCTCAAACTTCTTTGACTTGTTGTTGTGCCACACCCTCTTGTTATGTGAACTTATGGATGACTGCATCATTGATCGGTCCCTCTAGACATTGTTTTGTTGTAGTGACAACTTGCTCTATCTCTACTCCTTGGTATTCTACCTCTGTAAACAATGAATAGGCCTTATCATGCACATGTTGGAGTTTTTGAGTTACCTCCATAACTCTGCTCTGGATAGTATGGATTTTCTTCTATGCAATGTGTTTCTCTTGGAAGCACTTCATTCTTTCCATAGCTGACAGGGAATTTAGCTGCGCCTATATATTTTGGCTTGATACTTGGCCTCTTGGAGTTGCGACTCCAGTGCCTTTAGTTCCAGGTTATTTGTGAGTTGTTCATAGGTCTAGGCACTGCGATCAGTGAGGTGCTTACATTCCAAGGTAATATCCTTGAGCCTTTCAACTATGCTCCTGGCGGTTGCTTCCCTTTGGTCTCTTACATATTGAGGGGTCTCAGGTACTCCATGTAGCTCCAAATATGGCATGCGTTGTTGTAGCTGCTGGATCACTTCTTCAAGTTGTGCTACTTGTTGTGGAACTCGATATTCGGCATTTACTTCTACGACTGTCACAAAGCGAAGTGATCTGTTGACCATTTCCTTTACTTTGAGTTGCTCTGCGAGCAACTGTTCCTTTCATTGTTGTAACTGTGCTTTTTCTTCGTCAAACTTTTCTTGGAGAAAAATATTTTCCCAATCTGCAGCACTACATTGCTCTACTAGTACCCCTTGTACTTGTGTCAAAGCCTAGGTGGCTTGTGTTTTTTCTTCTTGTTCTCATCGAACTCAAGCTTCTACTGTATCGGCTAAGCGATGGAGTTGAGATAGCTCATCTCCTAGTTCTATCTCTCCTGATGCAGTGGAGACTATGCGATTGGACGGTAGGGATTTTTGTACCCCTTGGATTTCAGTCTCAATTTGATCATACATCTCCTCTTTCTTTGATTCTTGTTTCTCTACTATTTCCATTGAAGCATCTTGTAGGGCTGTGTTGACGGGCAAAATTGACCGTCCGTCAACTGGGAGAGTGGAATCAGTCTGGGGTTGTCTAAATAACCCAATCCGTTTGGAATGGACCACCCTGACGAGTTTAACGGATTTGTTCGCCTCTCTAAGGTATTCTATGAAAACCAAAGAGAGAAATGATCTGAGCTAAGAAATCTAACTAAAGGTGAATAAAAAAAACTAAACTATAACTAAATACAAGAAACTAACTAAAACAGAGGAAACTAGAAACTAATAAAACAAAGAAAAGAAATTGATATACTAAATACTAATTATTCTATACAATCGACTAATTACTATTATAATAACTCAAATCAACTACCTAATTATCAGCTGCAATATTACTTATTCACAAATGTACATTATAAACAACCTACAGATTTGATTAAAACCTGCAAAACTCATGTATATTCTGCCCTAAGACAGCCAAGAATCTCTTTTTTGATTTTTATGTTTTATGAAGAAGAAACAAACATTACTGAAATTAAACAATCTAATATATTTACTGAAATTAAACAATCTAATATAAATCTAATTAAATTACTATCTATATTAAACTACTTAATAAAAACAGTAAACAACAAACTAATTGACCTGAAAAAGCTCCAAGTTTGCCCTGTGTAAGATGACTTCTTAAGCTGGTTGGAGGAAGAAATTCACACCATTTAGTCCTTAAGCTTTTTGTAAATGATTAGATGTGCTGCTTCTCGAAGTATTTTACAGGACAAACAAGACATAAAAGAAAATCCTAACAATCTTCTGATCATAAATCTCTGCAATAAGGGAAACCTATTATGCAGAAAACTTATATAACAATTCAATCTATGAAGAAGACAAAGCTATCATTCAAAAAATGAATTAATAATTGTTATGTCTTTTATCGATTTGGAAGAAACAAGATATAGATAACAGTAATAAAATTATATCATTTGCATTTGATTTAGATAGAAAAAGTAATCATAAACCATAAACAAAGTGATATACAAAACTTGA
>SNQJ01S0065931.1:13433-29095 GCA_010110895.2 Picea sitchensis | reverse complement strand
GGTTGATAAACAAAGTAGGATGTGATCAGTATAGGATTACAATGATGATACATATGAATCGGTAAATATGACTCATTTTTCTATTTGTTTGTTGATGCCTTTTCATTTATGTCGTCGATGAATACTATAATCCTAGAAACTGTCTGTTGCCTTTCGTCAGCAGCCTACTTCAATTCCCTTTCCAACCATTCTTTAATGTAGCTTCTCATTGGGGTGATGTTGATCTCATTTCATATTTTTATGTTAAAAAGTTCAGTTTATAATTCCCTAAAGTTGATAGAAATATTACGCAGAGACTGATCAATTTCCTCATTATGTATCTAATAGTCGAATAGTCAGTTGTCGATGTCATCTTGACCATATTCAAGGATGTTGTAAAATTTTCCAAAGACATCCCCTTAAAAATATCAACCTGTTTATCGAACCCTTTCTTAGTTAAGGGAAATGAGTTGACGATTAAGTTGTGTTCTTGAAATCCGTTGGTCCTTCCATCTAAGCTCATTCTGGTCATCTCTGTGAATAATTTCTCTTTCTTTGATATGGCTTGTTCACATTACTGGACAATGAGATGCATGTTCTTCACTTTTTCTTTCCAGCATGCATTTAATTGAACGATCCAGTTTTTGGATGGGAGATAGTGTTGTCTTATTCTCGTTTCTATTATGTTTTTGACAATGGTGCCAAAATGAAGGACCCTATCTAAATAGAAATGTTCCTCATCTTTTAAATACGCCTGCAAATGTTCGAGCAAATTATGTTCTTTTCCTCTGAGGGAAGTAATGATTTGTGATGTTTCCCATGCCTCAGTAATCAATTCCATTCTTTTCTTGATATTATTCTCCACATATACTCTACACGATGTGAAAAGGCTGGAGGATCATTTTAACTTGGCTCCAGGGGTGGAAGGCATGGCTATTGCCAAAGGATTGACAAGAAATGGCATAGGAATCAAAGCTTCTTCCAATTCCTTGACCCGACCCTTCAGTCTGACATTATCAACCTCAATTACTCCAATCGAATCATCAAGAGTATCTATGGTTGCTATGTGAAGTCGAAAGATATGGGATGGTCACATTTTCGCAAGGTTAACTTCTGAAGAAAATTTTCCTTTCTTATTTTTTACATCCTTTTTTTCAATAATTAACTTTTTGGACTGGCTGTCAAAAACAACACTCTGGAACATGAAGGATTCATCTTCGTCAAAATTTTTGGCATCAGATATGTCCATTGGATGCCTACACTAGATCACATCTCTGGGCTGATGAAGGTGGCAGAATGCACTATCCAGATCAAGCTCAAGTTCTATGTTCTCACTCTCAATTTTGGGTTGTTTCGCCTCTCCCACATTTTTTTTTCTCTTCTTTTCAACTAGAAGCTTGTGATAAATATCAATTTTAGGGTGAGGAGGGTCGTTATATCCTCCTCCATTTTAAGAACTCTGAATTTCTCTGTTGTTGTGTTGGGTCGTTGGAGCGATGGTCAGGGATGTCGTACTTTTGGGAGTGTTATCCGTCGATTTAACACTCTTCTCACCAGAGAATTTTCCCTGTTTCTTGTACAAGTTAGTGGTGCTTTGCAGTGTTTCTAGGTCCCCGGCATAAAAAATAGGAGCGTTGTCATCCGTGTATTTGTTTTTGGGTAGGTGTTTTTTGAAAAAAAAAATTTCGAAGCCAAGTGTTTGTAAATTCTGTAAAAAAAAATTATTGGGGTTGAACTCTCTTAGGATTTCAGCATATCTTAGGTCCATGTTTCTAAAATGGGCTACGATTTCGTCAGTTTTGTTGATGTTTTTCAACACAAATTCCCCGACTTTCCAAGGCAGAGGAATGAACTATTTTTTTATCTTCTCTTGGAATAGATGCAACCAGTAGTTGTATTGCCTTGCTACTTCTGTAACAATTTTGTTTTCCGTAATGTGACATGGAAGGAGAGCAGGGTTTTCTATGGAGCCAAAAATCCTTATCACAGTGTAATTATCCATATGTTCAAGTTCCCCCTTCCTATCCAAAAACCTGGTTGTCCAGTCAGATATGCGGGGAGCATCTTCTCCTAATAGAAAAACTTTGAAAACATACACAAATTCATGAAAAACCTCATAAAAAAAGTGGGAGACCTTGTGATTCCACAAGGCCCAGTACGAAAATGTTACTGGGTCGAATTCCCAATTGACATTCTTTGAGAGAGACAGTTTTGGAAACTGGCAGCAATATGTTATTGCAAAAACCAAGTAAGATGACATATAAAATTTCTTCTCCTTTTTGAATATTGACAATTGGGAACATATTTCATGGGAAATTAGCTTTCCCCAATCAACAATGGCTTGTTCATTGACTATGAAATACAAAATATAAAGAGTCATCCAAGAAATGGTTGTTGTGGAATCTTGTCCCATTATTCTTGTAAACAACTAGGCAATTTCCCGGTATGGATTTATAAATGAACTAACCTACAAGATTCTGATATCTTTAGGAACTACCATTGGGTCTTCCAAGAACTAGGGAAAGAGTTCCAACCCATTATTATGCTTTCTTAGGAGCGTCTTGCAATCATATCCTTTGAACGTCAATGTTGGCTCCGACAATTGCAACATCTTGTGAAAGACCTGAGGTGAAAAAGAAATAGAAGATCGGTCCCGCAATGGAATAATTCTTTTGTATGAAATAAATTTATCAGTGCACCAAGAGACAAGCTCCTTACAGTCAAAAACTTCAAGGACACAACCTACATGAGAGAGGGGATGAGTAATAAGAATATGCCCTGGACCACTAGAAGTTCTGGTCCTCACGCCCGAAGATGTTCACTATATCTCCACATAATTGATGTCGAGTTGATGCCATAGGTTTATGAGAACGTTCATTTTCTCTGGACGATGGTTGAAATGAACAATGGAGACAATAATATAACTCTCCACAAATGTTGGTTTAATGCTTATGAATGGGAAAGCTTCTCGAGATTTTCGCTCATTAATGACAATATTTATGGGTGTTGCATGATGAGATGTTAGCAGTAAAGCTTACTTATTTCATATTTAGAAGTGAGAAGGTGGAGGGTATGAAGAGAAATTAAGGATTGGAGGTTTTGTGAAYGTSCCAACCCAACAACATGCGAATGACATTTCATKATTTTGAAATCAACACTCAGAAGGCATAATATAACCCTCCACAAATCTTGGTTTAATGTGTATTAATAGGAKATCTCCTTGATCCTTTAGCCCATTAATGAAAATCTATACGGTTCCTGCACGATGAGATGTTAGAATTAAAGGTCACTAATTGCATATTTAGAAACAATATATATATATAATTTTATTATAGACAAATGCGAAGGTCACAGAGATGGGGAAGAGCAGGGAAAGAATGGCAAGGTCTGAAAAGTGGTCGGACTGGATTCAAAATAGGGTTACGGAGGATACTGAGGAGAGGTGAGTGTCCAATGGTCAAATTAAATGTATCGGAATTTTTCATTGCAAAACGTATAAAACGAAAGAGAGCATGATGGGGCATTTCAACGATCGATTTGTATATTTGTGGAATTTCAAGAAAGTGGCTAAGTATGGAATACAAAATTGAGGATTGAAGATTTCATGAACGGACCAACCCGACGAAGCACAAATGGAATTACATGATGTTTGAAATTAGCACTCAGAAGGGATAATATAAGCATATAGATATTTTGGTTTTATGCATATTAATGGGAGATATCCTCAAATAATGGTTTAGCATTAATTCTTGTTAGTTGCATACTTAGAAATAAGATCCTGTATATACTTTCTAATTGCTAAATGAAAAGGATGCAGACACAGGAAACAACGATTAGGAATTGGATATTTATTGAACTTGCCAACCAAACGATGTGCGAAAGAAATTCGAATAAATGGCGAAGTATGGAAAGCAGACAGATGGGATTAAAAATGGGGTGACAATAGTTTCACAGGAGACATGAGGACATGACGATCAAATTGTATGTCTCAAAAGTTTTCAGTGCAAAATTTGTACCACAAAAGAGGGCATGATAGGTAGACTGTAATACGGAAGATAGTATGATGTGAGTCTGGTTATAAATTTGTATATTGTGGAAGTGAGCATATTGTTTGCAGGTCACGAAACAATAGAAGTGAAATCTACAGCACGCCTTCCTGAGAATCCACGGTGGGAAAAGTGGTTGGGTATGGAAAGGGGATGTGGTCGGTCGGAGTCACGATATAAAATCACGAGTGTAAATGTGAACCCAAAAGTCGACCAACCTACGCAACTAGACATTTTTAGAAAAAAAGACTAAGTGACGAGAAAGATAAAGTACAGGGAAAATATAAGTGAGAATTTGGTTAAGTATAGAATACAAGAAAGAAGGGATAATATATTTACATCTGGAATAGATATTCTATTTCCTGGTAAGATCTTTTCTGGATGTTTCTGGAGAATTCATATACTTATTGCATATAATTGGAAAGAAGTGCAAAGGTGGAGGGAACAAAAAACAACAACTAGGAATTGGAAATTGTCTGAACTCGCCAACCCGACGATCCGTGGAAGATATTTGAAGAAATGGTTGTGGAAAGCGGTTGGACGAGCTTCAAAATAAACTGACAAGGGTTCCCGAGGAGACATGAGGTCCAGATGGAAAAATTGTATTGATAAGAAATTTTGAGTGCATACTGTGTAACAAGAAAGAGGGTTGATGTAGAAGTCTGGAAGTCAATTTTTATATCGTGGAAGCGGGGGGGTTGTTTGCAGGTCAAGGAAGACTGGAAGTGCAGTCCACCTGTCTGAGAATCCACAAGAGAAAAAATTCAAGTAAGTATGGAATTAGAGGCACGAAAGATATTCCAAGAAATGGAGAAATATGGAAATCAGACTCAAGGGTTTCAAAACAGGGTGAAAATAGTTCCCCAGGAGACGTGAGGACCCAAAGGTCAAATTGCAGGTCTCAGAAACTTTTTGTGAAAACCGTGTATCTCGGAAGAGGGTATGATGTGGGAGTGTGGCAATAAATTTGTATATCGCAGAGGTATTGGTGTTGTTGTGAGGCCAATGAACAATGGAAGTGAAATACAGAGACTGAATGCCCGGTAATTCGCGATCTGAAAAGTGTCGAGGCATCGAGTGGATAGTGGTTGGTCAGAGTTGCAATATAAAAGCACAAGCGCAAATGTGAACCTGTGAGTCGGCCAACGCGTGCATTGAGAATTTTTTGGAAAAACAACTAAGTAACGAGAATGAGAGAGTAGAGGGGAAAAAGAAATGACAATTTGGTCAAGCATATAAGAGGGAAAAGAAGGTCCAATATATTCAAATTTGAAATAGATATTCCATTTCCTAGAAAGATATTTTATATATTTTGTTGGAGAAGTTGTATACATATTGCATATACTTGGAAAGAAATATGAACATAGCAGGCACATGAAACAACAACTAGAAATTTGAAATTTCCTAAACCCATGAACTCGACGATCTGCAAAAGAGATGTCAAGAAATGGTCAAGTGTGGAAAGCAGTCGGACGAGCTTCAAAATAGGGTGGCAGGATCCCGAGGAGATGTAAGGCCCCGACTGTCAAATTGAATATATGAGAACATTCCAATGAAAAATGTGTAACAGAGAAGAGGGGATGATGTGGGAGTCCAGCAGTAAATATGCGTATCACAGAAGCCAAAGTGTTGCTTGCAGGTCACAGAATAATGGAAAGTGAAATTTATACAAAGGGGAAGTGCTCGGTCGAAACGTGTGAATCCGCCAACCCGCGGAGCAAGACATTTTCAGAAAAAAAAAATGTCTAAGTAACTAGAAAGAGAAACTATAGGGGATAAAAGAGTGGGAAAATAGAAAGGCAAAGGGAAATTTTCGTAAGCGGGAATTGGTTTCAAACAAGCCCCATTGTGGCAAAACCATCATTTTCTAGAAATTGTCAGCAAATGCTTTGTTGAAGATTAGATTTTATTGCAACTTGTGGGAGTAAGTGTGTTCTTCATACATTCTTCCATGACTATAACATATTAACTTATGTATTAAACTTCTTGCATTATGGGTTGTTAGCATTAAATATTAATAATTGCATGCCTAGAAACAAGAATGATGATCTTTCTACAACATTGTGATTTGGTATTGCTATGTTCTATCTACATTATGAATAGAATTTAACATTGGTTTGAAACTGTCTTAAATTTATTTTTTGTTTCCATAAAATACCGATGGATCGACACAATGCATTGTCATATAATTTTTATATGCTCCATTTTAGAAAAAATTACCTAAGCAAACACAATATTGAATAACTACAAGACTACCGAACCATGCCAATGAGAAGAGGTGTTAAATCCATAAAAGAAGCAACGACAAAGACTCCAAGGAAAACTTTTTAATAGTAAATCCATTTAAAAAAAAAAGAATACTAAGCATTGTATATCTAGACTTATAAATTGGACCAAGTTATTTTGGAAAAAACATTGAACATATCTACCATAAACACAAGCACAGGATCTACAATATGCAGGAGCCATCAAGATGCTCTTCAACATGCATACAAAACTGATTACCATGATTTTTTTTTAGGAAATCCTTGCAATATTCTCCTCTATGGATCAATATTCGATGCCCCGATCTCAATATTTCCTGAGGTGACAAAGAAATAGGAGAGAGAGTCCACAGTGGAATAAATACTTGGCTTGAAGTAGATGAACAATAGTCATGTTGTAAAATTGATAGTTCTCACAAGCTTCTTGTGAGGAAGAAGAAGAAAAGCGTTGCAGGGAAAATAAAATGGCCCTGAAATGAAAGTTAGGACATGCCAAGAAACTGCCTCCTCACAGTAGAAAACTTCAGGTACACAGGTTTCATGCGCAATTCTAGAGGCCCAAATTAGTCCATTTTGGTCGGAAGGAGATGAATAGTAGGAATATTCCTTGAACAAATGGGAGTTATGTTCCTCATTCCATAAGATGTTAGTTGTATATCCAGAGAACAAGAAAATGGTCCCGCAATTGAATTTTTTTGGGCTTGAAATATATCTCTATGAGCATCAACAAATCATTTCCTTACAATGAAATAATTTCGTCCAAAACATACTATTTTGGACCTTTGGAATTCCTAATTTCGAGCTACTAAGTGGCTATTGTGTTCAATGTCGGTTTCTTTTCTGAAACTCCTTCTTTTGGTGTTTCCGGGACCGTTGTCATTGAGCCGGGAAGTACTGCCCATTATGGTTGATTTCAATTTGGGCACAAGATCTGGAATAGTCTATGCATTTCCATCATCCATTTCTGTATCATCTTCCATCAGATCAACTTCTTCCAGCTCGAAATCCATAGCATCAACCTCTGCACCATCCATCAATGCAAGTGAGTAGGTTGTCTAAGCAGGGAGGGTTGCCTTGGAATTCTTTGTCTTGAAATATATCTATCATTGCACCAACGGACCATCTCCTTTTTTTCTCCTGGGTAGAGGGAGATGACTGGTAATAATATGCCCTGGAATACTGGAACCTCTGGCCATAATTCCCAAAGGTGTTTTCTCTATCTGGATAAAACTGTTGTGGAAATGTTGCCATAAGTTAACGAGAATTTCCATTTGCTCCAGACGATGTTTGAAATGAAAATTGTGGAGGGATAATATAACCCTCCACAATTCTTCGTCTAATGTGTATCAATGAAATATCTCTTCGAGCCTTTCATTGATCAATGAAAATCTCCACGCTTTGTGCATAATGAGTTGTAACCATTAAAGATTACTAATTGCATATTTAGAAAAAAGTGCGAAGGTGGCAGTGACGGTGAAGAGAGATTAAGAATTAGATATTTCTTAAAGGTGCCAATCGACCGACACACGAAAGAGATTGCATCATGTTTGAAATGAATACTTGGAAAGGATAAAACTCTTATCTGCAAATATTGGTTTAATTCCTATTAATGACCAATCTTCTCTGGCTTGCCAGACATTAATGATAGTCTTAATGGTTCCTGCACTATGAACTACTAGCATTAAAGATTAATAATTGCATATCTAGAAAGAAGTACCAAGGTAGCGGGGATGGCGAAGAGAGAGTAATCATTGTACATTTCATCCACCTGCCAACCCATGAAACAGATTCCAATAAATTCCCAAGTATGGAAAGATATCGAACAGGTTTCAAAAAAAGGGTCACAAGATATACCCATGAGACGTGAGGGGATGATGGTCAAATTGTATGTCACAATGACAAATTTCGGCCATCAATTTGTATATCGCGGAATTTTGAGTGATGTTTGTACATAGGGGAATGGTGGAAGTGAAATGTTGAACAAGAAACTTGTATATTGCAGAACTTCGGGTGTTGTATATAAAAGCAAGAGACAATCAGAAAAAGGACACAATCGAAAAATGTACCAAGTAAACAGAAAGCGAAAGAAAATGAGATAAAGGGGAATTTATTTGCTAATTTGTAGATCATGGAAGTCTAGGTGTTGTTTGCATATGGTGGAACAATGGAAACACAATGTTGAACCCACCTATTCAGGAAACCGCAATTCAAAAAGTTTGTTCAATATGAAACGGGGAAGCGGACGGTAAGGCTGGTGATATAAAAGTAACAATGGAAATCTAAAGACGTGAATCCACCAACTCTTGTCGGGTGTTGTATATAAAAGTAGTAGACATTCAGAAAAAGGACACAATCAGAAAGAGCGCAAAGTAAAAATAAAGAGAAAGCAAATGAAATGAAGAAGAATATGTTTGCTAATTTGTAGATCGTGGAAGTCTGGGTGTTGTTTGTAGCCAGCGGAACAATGGAAATGCAATGTTGAGCCCGCCTATCCGGGAACCTGTGATTCAAAAAGTTTGTTCAATATGAAATGGGGAAGCGGTCGGTAAGGTTGGTCATATAAAAGTAACAATGGAAATTTGAAGACGTGAATCCGCCAACTCCTGCACCTAGACATTTTATGAAAAACGAGTAAGTAACCAGAAAGGGAATGTAGAGGACAAAAAGAAAAGGGGATGGCAATTTTTGGAAGAGGGAATTGGTGTAAGAAACCCCAATTGATGGTTTTAAAAGTAACCATGAAGTGCATTAAACATGTGAACAAGTTCTTCAATGAAGGTATAGAGACAACGAGCCATGCTTATAGTTTCCAGGATCTACTTGTATAAGAGAAGCCTCGAAAAGCTACAAGAAAATCAATTTTGGGATGTCTAAGTAAAGTTATTGTACTATTAGCTTCACCATAAGTATAACAATGACAAATTTTAATTTTAATGTCCTCTCATTGATATGATAGTCTTTAAGATCATAGAAAAACTACAAATATCCTGAATGTATTATTAATTTTCCAGAATGACACATGAACACAGAAGGCCTCAAGAAAGATCCCACAAGGTTCCATAGAGCAGTATGCATCAACCTTTGCATCAAACAATTTGATATATAAAAAAAACACATCATGGAATTGGTTTTCTCTTACATCTGGTATATGTTCCCACAAGAAAATAACTGGGGCCATGGGATATGAACAAAAGTCTGCCAGGCTGACGCAACCACACCTGTAGGTACGCCTTCTCACAAGATCTTCACTTCCTTCTCGGCCCGAAGAACTCCAAGGTTCTTCTATTTCCCTATCGGGAAATCCACACCCACAGAACTATCGCTCGATCCCCTTGCTTTTCTTATTGGGGAACCGGACTTCGTGACTTCGCGATGTCAAAGGTCGATCACTGGGCTCTCGAATCCCCGAGACCTGATGGCCAGTCAATGCTGACTTTTCCACTTCCCGTCACTTCTATCGGGATTTTGGAATTCGCAGGATCACGAATCCTGATGTCAATGGGTTCAGGCTCTTACTTTTCTCGAACTCCGATATGGCGTGCCACCTCTCCTCCACTAACTTCCTGTGGCCCCACACACCTCTCCTGTCAGAATATCGTGTTTCGCGATTCCAAGTTGTCTGAGTATCCTGTCCTCAAGACCCCCGATATGCCGAATCCCGACTTCATCAGTCTTCCTGACACGCGTCCCAGATGATGGACGGTTCTGGGCTTGTCAAAGTATCATGTATCACGATATCGCAATTCCTGTTGCAATAATGTGGAAGTTTGACTCACGAAACCCCGATCCCTGATATAAGGGTGAATCCAAAGACCCTCGTGGTCCTGATCAACGGCTCTGCCCCTCCTGATCTTAGAACCTTTTGGGAATACGTCGTCGTATCTTCCCTGCACCTTTCCAATATCTGACGGTTCAGAGGATGTCACAAAACCTCCTCGGAGAATTCTGATCGTCCGTTCCTTCCTGATGAGTTCTGCGAATTGGATCAAGTACTTCCTCCAGGAAGACTTGTTCACCTGTGTGCAACCCTGCACCGCCTGCTTGAACACTCCAACCACAACTTCTCTGTTCAATCCTTCAACAAATCCAAAGACCTATTCTTCCTGAGCTTTTCCCATAGCTTTTTGTCTTCAAGAAAACTCTTGCACACACTCCTTGTGGCAAACCTTCAAAAAATTCGAAGTGTTGAAGTCACTTGACTCTGCGCACACCTGCAGCAGCAATCTGTGAAATATTTCACTCAGGTTCGCAACCCTGAGACTTTTACCCGGCCTGCGCACTCCTTGCACGACTCCTGTTCCCAGCTGCACTCTTTGGGATGAATGAGAACAAAAGTTATATCTATCTAAACCCTCTGCCAACGCACTCCTTGCGGACAATTCGACTTCACTCCTTGCAGGAATCTCTGGCTCAAATAGAGAAACAATTGAAACTCATTCCTTCTTACCTTCAGATTTCAAACTCAACCATGAAATCACATACATAGAAATAAAGCAAATGCATAACAGGAAATAAACATTCATGAGCATAACATCAATACACAAAGAATCAGACACCAAACGATGAATTTGAAACAATCTTCTTCTATTAGTTCAAATATCAGTACATGGGTGTTCTCTACATAGCTCAATGCTCGCTCTTGCTCTTCCTGCTTCTATTTTGTGCTCAGGCTAATGTTACAATGACACAATGAGGGTGTCTATATCCGTTTTCCCTCCAGCTCCTAAACTGTCTAGTCTAGAATTAAAATCCTATCTACCTGTATTAACTATATTAAATGTCGTCTATCTACTAAGGACGAGAGCTATCCTCTCAAGGTCCATTTAAAATATGAAAGTGTGCCTCATCTTAAATGGCTCATTTAACATCATGCAACAACTTCCAAGGCAATTTCAAAATTTGTGCTAGCTTGTCTAGCTGTCTTCCGCTTCCGCGTTGGCTCGCTTGATGAGTTGGTGATGCTCCTGCATCATACTCCCTTGCTTGAAAATATTTCATGGGCTCCTGTCCATGAGCTCGTGCACGGTCTGTCCATGCTTCTGTATTTCTGCTTCAGTCTCCCAGCTGGCATCTTCAACTGGATGGCCCTTCCATTTGACCAGATACTCATAGTATTATTTCCTCCTAGTCTTCTTACCCACTCTCTTGTCCAATATGCATTCCATCTGCGGCTTCTCTGCAAATGGAATTTGTTCCATCCACTGGATTACTAGCTTCTCAGTTCCAGTATCTGCTTCTCCAGCCCTGTATGGGTATAAATCTGCGACATTGAATATCGGAGATATTTCGATCCCATCCGGTAACTCGATCTCGTAAGCATTTTCCCCGAATTTTCTCAAGACCTTGCATGGTCTGATTTTCTTCATTTTCAATTTATTGTATGTTCCCCTTGGGAACCTTTCTTTCCTCAAATGTGCCAGAACTAATTCACCAACCTCGAACTGAAGTTGTCTCTTCCATTGGTTGGCTCTGCGTTTATACTCCTGGCTTGATTCCAGAAACCGCTCCTTCACCCTGCTGTGAAGTTCTTTCATCGCCTCAGTGAATTCTTCTGCACTAGCGCTGCTAGTTACAGTTTGTTCTGAACTCCTCAGTTCATAAATTCCCCTCGGCTGCCTTCCATATACGATCTGAAATGGACTTTTCCATGTGCTCTGATTCACCGAATCATTATATGCAAACTCTGTCTGTGGTAATATATGGTCCCAACTACTGTGGTTCTCTATCACCAAGCTTCTGAACAAGTCTCCCAGACTTCTATTGACCACTTCTGTCTGTCCATCCATCTGAGGATGATAATAAGAACTAAAGATCAAGTTAGTTCCCTGCTTCTTCCATAAGGTCCACCAAAAATTCCCTATGAATTTCGTGTCTCTGTCTCAAACTATGCTTTTCGACAATCCATGAAGTCGAACAACCTCTTTGAAAAACAGATTTGTGATGTGAGTCACATCACTAGTTTTCTGGCATGGAATGAAGTGTGCCATTTTAGAAAACCTATCCACTACCACAAAGATTGAATCAACACCTCTTTGTGTCCTTGGCAACCCCAATACAAAATCCATGCTTATCGCCTCCCATGGCCTCTCTGGTATGGGCAATGGCTGATAAAATCCTACATTCTGCTTCCTTCCCTTCGAATGTTGGAAAATTCGACATCTGTCAACAAATATCTTGACATATGCTCACATTCCTGGCCAAAAATATGATTCGCTCAACTTCGCAAATGTTTTGTCATGACCGAAGTGTCCGACCAATCCTCCACTGTGTTTCTCCTTTAACGGATTCTACCTCATGGAGCAATTTGGAATTCACAATTGATTACCTCTGAACAATAATCTTTCTTGGATCATATAGTATGCCCAAGAGCTTCTGTCCCTGAGAACTGGATTCTCAGTTGCGTCATACGCTTCCTTAAAATATTGATCATCAGCATACATGTCCCTGAGATCATCAAAACCTAACGTCCTGACTTTGAACTCCTGCAACAACAAACACTTCCTGCTCAAAGCATCAACCACTTTGTTAGCAGTATCCAAAATGTGTTTAATCACAAATGTGAAATTTTGTATATACTGTACCCATTTGGCATGTTTCTGATTCAACTTCTCCTATTGAGTCACAAACTGTAATGCATGATTGTCACTATACAAAACAAATTCTTTCAGGATCAAGTAATGCCTCCATTTCTTCAATGCATGTATGATAGCATAGAACTCCTTATCATACATGGAATACTTCAATTTTGCTTCATTCAAATTCTCACTGAAATATGCTATCGGCCTGTCTTCCTGACTCAAGACCACTCCTATGGCAAACCCACTTGCATCACATTTCACTTGAAACGTCTTTTGGAAATCCGGCAACACCAAAACTGGTTGTTTCATGATCTTCCACTTCAACAGATTGAAGCTCTTCTCAGCCTCTGTTGTCCAGTGAAAATATTTATGCCGCTTCTTCACTGTATCCATCATCGCTACGCTAATTCCACTGAAATTCCTGATGAATTTCCAGTAGAAACTAGCCAGTCCATGAAAACTTCTCACCTCAAAGATATTCTTCGGTGATGGCCAATTCTTGATTACTTCCAACTTATCTGGATCCATCCTCAACTCATTTGCTGAAATAACAAAACCCAGGTAAATGAGCTCTGTCTTCATGAATGAGGACTTCTCTATATTTATCATCAGCTTCTCTTGCTGTAATCTCTGCATTACTGTAGTCAAATGCTTTAGATGCTCTGTTGTTGTCTTACTATAAACCAGTATGTCATCCAAATACACAATGATGAACTTCTCGATGAATTCCCTTAGGACTTCGTTCATCAACCTCATAAAGGTACTTGGCGCATTTGTTAAGCCAAATGGCATAACAAGCCATTCATACAAAACTTCGTTTGTTTTGAATGTTGTTTTCCATTCGTCACCTTCTCTCATGCGAATCTAGTGATATCCGCTTTTCAAATCAATTTTTGAAAATTACCTCGCTATGCTCAAGCAATCCATCAGATCATCCATTCTTGGCAATGGAAACTTGTACCTGATGGTTATCTTATTGATCGTCCTCGAGTTAGTACACATCCTCCAGCCTCCGTCTTTCTTCGGAATGAGTACTGTTGGAACAACACATGGACTCAAGCTTTCTTTGACCAAACCTTTGTCCAATAACTCCTGTACTTGCCTTTTAACTTCCTCATTCTCCTGCGGCGTCAATCTATATGCAACATTGTTTGGCAAACTGGATCCTGGTATAAGATCAATGTGATGGCTCACACTTCTGATTGGTGGAAATGAACGAGGTAGTTCGTCCACTATAATGTTAGTGAACTCTTCTAGTAGTCCCTGAATTTCATCCGGTAAATCATCCACTCTTGTGCTAGTCAGAACAATCCTCGGTTTTCTGACCACAAAGAATTGTGGATCCTCTTTCTTCTTAACCTCGGTAAGAAGTTCCTTCCCACTCATGAGAAGTACTGTGTTGCTTGCCTCCGGATTCACCTCCTTATCCTTTATCGGAAGCAACATATGGGTTCTCCCATTCTTCTCCAGGGTATATGTGTTCATTCTCCCATCATGAATCACATTTCGGTCATATTGCCATGGTCTACCCAGCAATAAATGACAAATATCCATGGGATAACATCACATAAGATCTTATCATTATATCCACCTATCTTGAATTCAACCAAGCATTGTTTAGTAACAGTTACCTAGTGTCCTTTCTGTAGCCATGAAACTCTCTATGGGCTTGGATGATCATTCGTCTCCAGCTCCAACTTCTCTACTATATTTGTGGATATGAGATTATCCGTGCTACCACTCTCTACGATGAACTTGCATACCCTGTCCTTGGTCTTGCAATCAGTCCTAGAAAGTCTGGTCCTTTGGACTAAGCTTTCCACCTCTTTCTCAGGTGTCAAAAGGAGTTTTCGCATCATCAATGATCTTCTTCCTTCTGTGTCTTCGGCCTCAACATCCCACCTCTGCGCTTCAGTGATGTGAGCTTCTCCAAGGTCCTTCTTTTTCTCTGGACACTCGTAAGATTTGTGCCCGTTCTTTCCACATGTGAAGCATGTGATTACTCCACCTCTTCCTCTTCCTCTACCTCTAGTACAAGGAAACATATTATTATCAGCGTATCCTCCACTCTGCTCTATATGCTTCCCTCTTTGTTCAACGTATGGCCTTCGCTGTGAGGTTCCACCCCTCTCTGTACGAGTCTGAGGTTTCTTCCATTCCTCCTTGGGCTTCTGATATTTGTCTTGGGAAACTTCTTTGACCCTGTGCTAACTTCTGCCTTGGTCCCTCTAACCTTTCTTATGGCTCAGCTTCTCCTCAGCTTTCAGAGCCATATGATAAGCATCCTCCACCATCTGGATGGTTACCATGCTCATCTCGTCCTGGATATCGTATCTCAGGCCATTCATATATCTGGAAACTTTTTCATCATCGCTCTCCCGATGACCTACCCTGATGTTCAGTCGATAGAATTCCTCCGTATATTCTTTCACTGTCATCAGCTTCTGTCTCAGGTTCTGCATCCTCCTGAACAGAGTGATTTGATAATCTCTGGGGATGAACTTTGCCTTCATCTTTGAAATCATTCGATCCCAACTTTTAATTTTCTGCTTGCTCTTGTAGCATCTATCTGCTTGTAGCTCATCCCACCATAATGTTGCGTGTCCCTTCAATCTTGTGACAGCATGCCTGACTTTCTTGTCCTCTTCGACTTCTTCATAGTCAAAATAAGTATCTAGAGCTCTAATCCAATCTAGAATCTCCTTTGCATCAAAATTTCCCTTGTAAACTGGAATGTCCATCTTTGCTTTTGCACCCATCCATGCAATAGCTTTGATAAAACGTTCGTTTGATGC
>SNQJ01S0065928.1:53724-94021 GCA_010110895.2 Picea sitchensis | reverse complement strand
ATTCACCACGGGTTTCAAAAGGTGGCTTGATACCCGGATAGTCAGGGTTACCCCTAAGACACGGAGGTAAGTTATCAATGAAATCACAAGGAGTTTCCACACCACAGAAACCCTCTTCAGCTAGAAAGCATTCGATGCTCGAGTCAGAGTCCTCACTGATCATGATAGGCTCTGTTTTGGCAGGAGGCTTGGACTTATTTCTCTCCATGCGAGAGATCATCCTTGCGTTTCTCTTATTTTTAGCAGTAATGTTTGCCCTGCCCTCTGTGGTTATGGGTTTAGGTTTATTAGTCACAGCCATAGGTGAATTCGCAGATGGGTCAGGCTTAGGTTTAGGTAGCAAAACACTGTAGGGAACAGGGGTAGATTTACTCACAGATATCACAGGCTTATCAATTGGAGGAGGGTTTGATTCCTCAAAACCGTTGCGGTTGAGGAAATCGGACCAGGAATCTCGTCGTAAACCGAGTTCATAAACAACCAGTATTTTAATCAACCCAACATGGAAGAGGCTAGTGTCAGCCTGGATTCTCTTATACTTCTTAGCCATTTTAAATAAGCTTCAGTGTAGATAATGTGGCAAGCTTAACTCAAAACCCATAAACACCATAAGAAAACGTATATGAAACAGGAAAACAAATCCATACCTGCCTTCACACGTTACGAACTACTTGAGGATCATCAAAAGATTATGCCAGCGGGGTTTCAACATACTCGCAGGTAGTCCTCTGTTGCACGACCTCACTGTTCGAGAACGAAACAACAAAGTCCATGGGACATCGTTTACTTTATAGCTTTTGGACCACCTTTCTCCCTTAACAGGCAGACAAGTTGCTAGGCTGAGAGAGTGCTCGGTGACTTCGAGCTGGAGGTCTCCGACTTTGGGTCGACAACCATCAAATGACAGTGCAAATTGCCGAGCAACAGGGATATTAAAACCATCGAACTTTCGTATAAACGAAATCCACCCGAATTCTTCGAGGTCGGCATATGCACCATCGAATGTTAACAGCGCTTGGCTGCCATTAGGTTCGACTCTCACAACAGGAGCCATAACCTCTGCTCATGGTAGGTCTCACACCGTTTACACAATGCACAGAGTGAATTACGATAGGGTTTGCATAGCTTGAATGCTGGATGAGACCGGAAACAACTCCAGGCGTGCGAAGGTGGTGGGATTACCATCCCCACGTATTACATTAATGAGCCTGTTCCGAGCTGTTTAAAACCTATAATCATTAAAACACATGTATCGACCAGCGAGTTGGTGAATCACCAGTCTTCGTGCCATTCACCCAGGTCAGAACCAACACATCATATGATATCAACGCGCCAGGTGTTAAGTCTAAAACCAACACAGTACCAGCATTAACTACCGATTCAACGTGCCAATTCCACCGTTTAATTAGTCGCCTAATCATAGGGTTTAGTGACAATACATAGCTCGGGCTTATATCATTCATCGTATAATCCAATCTTTGCAAACATAATACCAAATATCAATTCGAACATGATCAACTCATGCGCCTTGAAACCATTGCCAACATACCTTATGAACTTGCCGATGTATTTGGTGCATACCATATGTGTTTGTACTCCAAAGTCTTAGAACCATATAATCAAAATTCCTTCATATAATAATCAAGTGATAGTTCAAAGCAAGGATAAAAACAATATGACCAAATCCATTACACAATTTTCATAGATAAGACCAATAACTTTCATGTCCAAAGGTTTTATAATGAAAAATATTCAAATGCGCAATCAAGAATGCTCAAGAACATAAGTCTGATACAACATTAGCAATCAAATGATAAACCAGTGATCAAGTATCAACCAAAGATGACGACAATCTAATCAATGAAAGAAGTGTTTTCACACTTGCAGTTGTGAAAAAACTGGGTTGATATTGAATTGTAATGATCGCAAAAATAAGATGAATGTCCATTAGCATAATGCGACAATGGTTTGTCGTAATATGACAAGGGGTGTAGGCAGCTTTTGAGAGTAATCAAAAAAATTGAGTTGGCTGCCAACAGTAGCCAAGTCATTTTTAAATAAAAAGTAAAAATTAGTTGTTGATGACTTATCTAATTTATTCTTGTTTTCATTTTCGTTTTCAGGGAATAGTATATTTAGATGTTGATTGTCTGGGGAGACATGTTTGACTTTTCTCTTGAATGATTAGTATTTCTTTTGTTTTCCTTGTAAAAAAATTTAATAATTTTTGAAGAAAAACAATTCAGTTATGAGTGGCTGGAAGCCATCTATTTTTGTAATATTATTGATATTATAAGATCTCATCCTATCCTCAGGTTAGGGGAATAGGATTTCAAAATTTTTTAAATACTTTGCATTCTGTAAAGAAAGGCATATTGGTCTGGAACCAATTATGGGCGAATGATTCTCAAGAATTAATGGGACAACATATAGCATTTTGGCTTTAGCCCACTGTGAATGTTGTTTCATTGATATTTTGTTTCCTCTTATCTTGGGATATTAATATGTTGTAAGGATTTAGTCTAAATGACATGTTATGTTCTATGATATTCATGTTGTAGATGTCGTTCATGATTTTTTGTTCCTTATGTGATAATTGTGATCATCAACCTCAATTTTGATATCAGAATTTTTCTTCGATGTTTCAATTGATATATAAATATGAATGTTTTACACAAAGGTTTCTCTGATTGTAATAATTTGTAATCATAAGATTACAGGATCACATGTGTTCAATATTATGTTATTAAACCCTGACTGCCAATACATATCTTGAATTTATTCAAGAAAAGTTTTTCCATAAGCCTATTGCATATTTCTTTCAGAAGGCGAGGTAGCTGGATGCTTTTGTTCGCATAGAGGCTCAGAAACAATTAACAAACTAATGTCAGGTTAGCTTCACCTACTTCTAATTTCTGTCATTTTATGTATTAGTGAAACAGGAAGGTTTAGATCGGCTTTGACCATCTATACATCTTTGTTTCATAACTTAGATGATTTAACTTTTGCTAGATTTATAACTAGAAAACATAAAATATTAAAATGTTCTTTCTTTATTTGCTTCTCAAAAAACAGTTATCTTTACAGTGATTTTGTAAGTTTCTATTAAAACTTGCAGCTTGTAAATTATGTTCACAAGTGATATTTTTATGTTTTCTTTCTCTGCTTAAATACATTTACAATAATTATATTAGAGTATATGTATATATTATACTTTTAAAATTAGTTAGTTTATTCCCGTTCTTTATTTTAGGACCTTAAATTGGCTAACGGAGCCATTAAAACCATCAGAACAAGTTACCCCAAACGTCTTGGGTCATTTAGACAACCCCGGACCAGACTTGTTCTTCCAGTTGATGGCTAGTCACTGATGCCCATCAACAAATGGAGCTAGAAGGAGGGCCTAAATTCAATTGATGGCACGTGGAAGTCGCCAGACTCCTCCCCCACACACTCGCTCCCCTGTAGTAACACGTAGTCACTCAGACAACAACGTTACTTTTGAAGCAACAACTACCTCAAAAAAAATTCCTAAGATCCCTGTTGAGCCAGTGACACCAAATCCCCAGGGGGACGACGTACAATAAAATTTTCATCAGTCACTCATAAGGACACACGGTGCTTTAGCCTGTATCAGACAACCTAGTAGGCCGCTAAACCAACCCCTTGACTTCTCGGATATCCAAGAACAACTTGAAGGCACTGGTTTGCTCCAAAACCCATTAGGTGAACACACTACTAATCCTACCAAGACACCTATTATTGGAGTCGAGGGATATGGTATTCCACCTTCTCCACCTAGTTCATCTCCATCCTCTTTAGGAGGAGAATCATTTGATGAAGGCAGTTCCTCGTCTGAATCATCTCAACCTTCAACACCACCTACACCCATGGAAAACCAAAATAATCCCGCTAGACGTTGGCTCGATCAAGATGTCATGGTTGTACCTGGACCCCAACACCCATTACCAAAACACCCAAAGAAATGGTTGCCTAAGTTTGATCCAGATTCTTAACAATATGCTAAGGATCACATAAAGAAGTTTATGTTGGCCATTAGACTCTAAAGTGTAGAGCATGAAGATGTAGTAGGAAGACTCTTTTTTTATATGTTTGAGGGCAATGCCTCCACATGGTATTTCACCCAACAGCCCCAGACCATTGTCTCTTAGGAAAAATTTGAAACATGTTTCTTAGAGAAATTTGGAGATGATAAATCTCCTGAATTCTTGGTTGTGGAACTCTCCAACCTAAAAATGAACCCTAAGGAGAAAGTAAAATATTTTAACCAGAGATTTCTTACATTCAAGAATTGAATCCCCACAGATTCAATGCCTGCTGAAAGTCTAATTGTTGCATATTACACCAAATCTCTACACAAAAACATAGTAATTTGGGTCAAAAGGTCTAAGAAGAACGCGTTGCTAGAAGCCTTTGAGGAGGCAAGCCAAATCAAAAAGGATATATTAAGCTTGAAAGATAATCTCCATAGTGAAGCTGAAACAACTTCATCCTCTAAAAAGAAAATAGAAATCCTTACCAGGCCTCCCCAAGACAAAATTCAGCCTGAAACTTTAGACCTAGAAAGCTTTCAAAAGGCTTTCCAAAAATTATCAAATCAAGTTGTAGACTTGAAGAGATCAGCCAAGGAGGCATCCTCAACCAAAGGAGGTTTTAAACCACCTTTCAGAAATCCTTTTCCTCCCAATCGGCCAAATCCGACCACTGAAGGTCTTAATTTCGAAAGCTTACAATACACTTTGCAAACTATTCTTGAAGCACATGATAACTATGTCCGTCCTGAAAGTTCTAAAGATGTAGTTGAGGAAGAAGTAGCTGAAGAAGAGGAATCATCTCCCAATATCTTTGGACATTTATTTGACAGTATTTTCCAAGCAAAATTCAAAACTGTCCACCCTTACAACATAAGAAGCAAAACACAGAGCAAACCGTCTACTGAAATGAGTAATAATGTGCCTCCAAAATAGTCAAAACAAGATGAAATAAAATAGAGTTTAGCATCCCCAATTTTAGAATATGACTTGATTGAAGATCTAAAAAAACTACGGGCTAATATTTTTGTTTTTGAGCTTTTGAAATTTCCTCTTATTCTGCATAAAATGCTTCAAAATATCGCATAAAACAACAAGAACAGTGATCCTAACAGCAAGAAGACTGCAGAAATCAGTTCTAAAATAGAAAAAAATATCCCTACTAAAATGACATCCAAACCTCCAGATAAAAGGGATTTAACTGAAAAAATTGTATCAAATGTAGATAAAATTGTTTCAGGGACAATGACAAAAAATCAGTAGAATCCTGCTGTTAACACTAAAATGTCCCACCTTTCTTATTAACTTTTGAAATTTTCAATAGAAATGTACATAATTTCATGGTTGATTCCGACGCATCATCAAATGTGATGCCTCTATTTGTTTGTCAAAAAATTAACACAGAAGTCCAACCTTCTAGTCTCAAAATCATTCAGCTTGATCGGATGAACGTTAAGGTAATCGGTGAAATTAAGAATGTTTTTATTAGGCTATCTTCTAATCCCAAGGTTCACCAAATTATTGACATTATTGTTGTTGACATCCCTAAAATCTACAGTTTTTTTTTTAGCAGGGATTGGTCCAAACAACTGCATGGTTACTTTGCCACAGATTGGTCTCATTTGTGGCTGCCGAAAAATGGACAGCCAAATAGAATTAGGATAAACTTTTAACGCTATCTCAAGAACATCGTGATGGATCTAAATGATGCAAACGAACCTTTTACTGAATCTACCAATTCACTTAAAATGCAGGGAATGAACACCTTCTTTGGTAACTTCATGACTGAAATTTCCCCTTTCACTGATCCTGAGCAACAATCAGAACTTATGACCTATACTCAGTCATTAGCTTCACCAAGTGTGTCAAACACTACCGATGAAGCTCAAATCTAGTCCTTGTACTTCGACGAATCTAAATCCAAAGAAGGAGTCGGTGCGGGATGTGCACTCATTGATCCCAAAGGTAATAAGACTTTCATTGCTTATCAATTAGAGTTCAAATGCACTAATAACACTGTCGAATACAAATCACTTTTGCAAGGACTTAGGAAAGATGTGGATATGGACGTAAGAAATTTAATGGTATTCGGTGATTCAGAAATCATGGTCAGGCAGGTAAGAAATTCCATACATTGCCTATCACCACATATGAAAAGTTACCAAACTGAGGTATGGAGTTTAATGCAAAATTTTTCAGCATTTAATATAAATTCCATTCCTAGACTAAGTAATTCGGAGGTTGATTTATTAGCTAATGTTGCTTCTAAACTATTTCCCATAGAAGGCCTTTCTCCTAATGCATTTTCGATTGAATTGTTGTTCAGGGCGTCGATCCTGGATAACATTACCAATTGGAGAGTGTTCGACGATGAACATCAAATCATCAACTTCTTGCATATGGAGGACACCTTCCAAGGTGCATTCATCGATGAAGGCACTCACGATGAAAACCTCTACAACTTCACGGTAATATCAGATCCTAGATCTCCTGAATCGACGTCTGATCTGGTAAACTCTATCCCCAGATATTTTGTAAGACTAGAGAAGTTTTATGACTTGCATGATAAATTTAGAGGGTCAGTTAATTGTAAAACGAATAGTTCTTCTTTGATTTATGAGACAATAAACTTAGGGACTAAGGAAAATCCTCAAAATATTAATTTGGGAACAGGATGTTACAAGCAAGAACGATCTGCCATTATAAAATTGTTTAAAGAATTTAAAGACATTTTTTCCTAGACGTATGATGATTTGAAAACATTTGATCCTAATATCATACAACATGTCATCCCCATGAAACCCCAAACCCAACCTTTTCAACAGAATATGAGGAAGATGCACCCTAAGTTGGAACCCACTGTCAAGAAAGAACTGAATAAATTACTAAATGCAAAGATAATTTTCCCAGTGAGACACACACAATGGGTATCTAATCTAGTTCCTGCTAGGAAGAAAAGTGGTGAAATTCAACTCTTTGTCGACTTTCGTAACTTGAATCGAGCCTCTGATAAAGATAACTATCTCATTCCTCCAATCTAGCAAATTCTTCAATAGGTATCTGGTTCAGAAAGACTATCTCTGTTAGATGGTTTTTTGGGATATAACCAGGTCCTCATGTCTCCCCCGAACCAGCTCAAAACCACTTTTCATACCCCATGGGGGACTTATGCCTACAGGAAGATGCCTTTTGGGCTTATAAATTTCAGGGCCACTTTTCAGAGAGCGATGGACATTTATTTTCGTGGTCTCATAAATCAATCAGTAGTGTTCTATCTTGACGACGTTACCATTTTCTCTAAAAACATGAAAGATCACTTGTCTCACCTTAGGGTTGTCCTAGAATGATGCCGCAAGTATGGAATATCTCTCAACCCTAAGAAATCAGTCTTTGTGGTTGAGCAAGGAAAACTAGTTGGGTTCATAGTTTCCAAAGATGGAATTATTATCGATCCCAAAAGAACCCAAGCTATTGCTAAATTCTCCCCTCCCTCTTCTAAAAAAGCCATGCAGTCATTTTTATGCAAGATTAATTTCGTTAGAAGATTTGTCCCGAGTTTTTCATAAATGTTAAGACCATTACAGAATTTAATTAAAAAGGATGTTTAGTATTGTTGGGGACCATAGGAAATTCAAGCTTTTGATTCCATCAGAAAATCCATAGTGGAAGCCCCTTTCTTAATGAGAACCGATTTTTCCCAAGATTTCATGCTTTACACCTTTGCTTCTAACCGATCTTATGCTTCTATGTTAACACAGAAAAATGCTAAAAGCAATGAGATACCCATTGCCTTTGTGAGCTCAGCTTTCAAAGGAGCAGAGCTTAACTACAAAACAATAGATCAATAAGAATATGTTGTTTCTAAAGCAGTGAAACACTTCCAGTCATACCTGCTAAAATCTAGAACCAAGGTTATTGTTCCCTACCCAGCCGTAAGAAACATGTTAGTACAAAAAGAACTGGGTGAGAAAATGGAAAATTGGATGACATATTTACAGGAATACGAACTCAAAATAACCCCTACACAAATTGTCAGAGGTCAAGGCCTATGTAAACTAGTTGTTGATTCAGTTAAAGAACAGGAAAGTCAAATTAACACTTTAACTGTAAACCAGCATGAAGAAAAACAAATCAGTTGTGCACAAGTTGTTGCTAACTCGTGGTTTGATGATATCAAATTCTATTTAACACATGAATCTTCTCCTTTCTATCTTGATCCCAAAAAGAGAAGAGCTCTAAGACTAAAATCTGCATCTTTCCAGTTAATAAATGATGTATTATTTCGAAAGAATTTTGATGGTGTTCTCATGCATTGTTTGGAAAAGGATAAAGCGGAGAAAGTGTTATCTGAACTTCATGTAGGTGAGGTTGGTGGACACTTCGGTGGAAACACCACTTCTCACAAAGTATTAAGAGCTAGGTACTATTGGCCCACATTATTTAAATATGCCCATGTGTTGTGTTGTAAATGCATAATCTGCCAAAAGGTTGTTGGACGGGTGAAAAAGGAACAATTCCCTTTTCATCTTGTTACTGTAGATTCACCTTTTCAACAGTGGGGCCTTGACATCATAGGTCCAATTAACCCTGCTTCTTCACAGCAGCATAAATATATCATCACAGCAACGAATTATTTTATTAGATGGTCCAAAGCTGCACCTTTGAAAGTGGTAAACACGAATCGGGTGGTATCTTTCCTTAATTCAAATATCATTACTAGGTTTGGCATTCCCGAATGTTTGGTTTTTGATAACACTTCTTACTTTTCATCCCTCGATATGAACATTTTTCCTTGGAAAAAGGGATCAAATTGAAATATTATGCTAGCTACTACCCCCAAGGAAATGGTCTAGCATAATCAACGAACAAAAATTTGATCAAGATCATTAAGAGGATAGTTTCTAAAAATCACAAGAACTGGCACAACACACTATTTAATGCACTCTGGGTTGATAGAGTGACACCAAAAACCTTTGTTGGTAATTACCCTTTCTTTCTTGTCTATGGAAGAGAAGCAATTCTCCCTCCACATGTTATGCTTCCTTCTCTGCAATTATCGCAGAAAGTTCAAGAAGAGGAATGCCCTCCTCTTGAAAGTCGAATTAATGCCTTATTAAAACTAGAGGAAGTAAGAGCACAGGCAAAGAAGAAGTTGGATCAGCATCAACAGATTGTAAAAAGCTAGTTTGATTCAAACTCTTCTTCAGATAGGAACTTCGAGGTAGGAGACTTGGTTCTTAAATGGGATAAACCTCGCGAGGCAAAAGGAAAACACACCAAGTTCCAGAATCTATGGTTGGGACCATTTGTAATCGCTGAAAAACTAGGTCCCAGCTCTTTCCATCTACAAAATTTGGGGGGACAACCAGACACCTTCCCGGTGAATGGCCAAGCTCTCAAAAGGTATTTCTCTTGATGATTCCAGATCCACCTCTTTGTACATATGTTTTATGTTTTAATGTTATTTTGTTTTTTATTTTGGTTCTTTTCATTTTGTTTTTTTTCACTGCTTTTGAATAAATTTATGTCTATGTAACCATTTAGTTCATCAAAGGAAACCAGAATGCCTCATCATAAAACAAAAGTCAAGGTCATTTCAAAGTAGCAGTGTTGTAAATTGTTGAAACTCATACTGGCAAAAGAAAATTCTTGTTCAAAATAGTCTTCCTGGTTTCACTTTATAATCATGAGAAGATACGATCATCATTAAAGCTCTTTACGTTGTCCCTGTTTTTAAAGAAAACAACTCAAATATGACTTCTTTTCCTCGAAAAGTTATTCTTATTAGAAAACTAAATTCAGATCATGATGAAGGTCATCAAGCGAAAAATTAAGATTGGAAAATATCAAGTGTTTCGGAAACTAAAATTTTCAGCATCACCCCTCTCTCTTGAAGATCATAAAATTCAAGTCAAATTGTAAATAACTTCTTGAGAGCTATGGGAAGTGTCTGTAAACCCGCCAAGGTATTGAATAGGTTTGCAGGCAATGGTTAAATGCATGCATTATGACAAGACAACTTCGTTAGTGTACTGAACAGGCTTGCTAGCAGCGAAGAAATGTCGAGTTCAAGAAAATTATCAGGTATAAATTTTGATATTAATCATAAAATGTCCTTCATCTTGAATTGATAATTCTTGGACAGGTTAGAGGTGTCAGAGTGGGTTAATTGACATCCCTGTCGAGGCTAAGGATGCCTTCTAGCAGAAGTGGCCATGTCAACAATATTAGAGTCATTGGCCTAAATATTGTCTCTCTCGTAATTAAAACTTGTCACCAAATTGCATTTGGACAGAAAGATATCTGACACTAGACTGTGCGATGTTATTAAGTTTGATTGGGATGCTTGAATTGTTATCGACTGTTCTTTAATTTTCAACCATTCTGATCCATCCTAACATGAATTCTCTGGTGATGTAGAGATAACTGCTTCGCCCAATAAGTCGCCACTATTGGCAGCCCTACACAATTTCATTATTTGAACAACAAACGACACTTTTTGTAGCTGCCTTCACCTCATCTTGTAAATATTATCATTTTGATGATTACTGGGTTATAAAAGATGTTCATTAATTCTTTAAAAAAAAATCGTTTTATTTTTCTTTCATGTTTGATTCATGACTGAAAGCATGAATCAAACATGAAAACTTAGATTTCTAATTATATCCCTATACAAAGAATTTTTATTTTTTTTTAAAGGTCATTGTGCTTATATCCATTTTATATCTAACACTTGAATGAATTACCTTTTGAATGTTTTGAATTTATCTCTATATATATAATTGGTTTGCATTTGAATTATGGACATTTTTGTATTTATACATTTTAAAAACTCTTTGCAAAAACTATGGTCATGCTAGCCATGAGAATTATTGCACAAATATCGTACCCTGTACTTAATCCTTTTGTTGGCAGAATAAATTAAAAAATTTTCCATTATGGGTTGAGGGTTTTTGTCATGCTCTGTATGCAAGGTTATCATTACCAAGAGTGCTCAAGCCCCAATAACCAAAACCTTGATGTTCATACTATGGTCGCACAGGGGTTTCACTTGGTTTGTTTCCATTTTATCCGCTCAGATTTGTTCCTTTTACTCCTGCCATCTAAACCTAGAACTATCTTGAGTCACCCTTGTTACAGTCCAGTCATATTTTTAATGGCTCCTATTGTCCGAATAGAGCCGAATGGATCTCAAGCATTGCTATCTCATGATGATGCAATCGAATATTTAAAAGGTCAGGGCTAGGATGCATTCATCAAAAGGTTCGAAGGGTATAACCTCTGTGTGGCTAAGGAATTTACATAAACGTTTGATGGGTATAGGGAAAAAATTGGAGATATCTAGTTGGAGGTAACTAAATATTTTTTCAGTGAAGTTATAGGGCTTCCATCCACTAGCGAAAAGTGGTTCAAAAACTTGAGGATCGAAGAAGTTCCATGGAGCCTCTTCATGACCTCCAGAAAAATCAGTTGTCGTGAGAAAGGTATCCCTATTTCTTTAGTTAAAGCTAGATGGCATGGTATGCTTTTGATCCTCAAGGATTTTGTGACCTGTGAGGGTAGTTATGGTCTAATTTTTCTCTATCATATACGGTTTCTTATGCACTTCATAGGTTTTCGTTTGAACGTGCCTTTCTATTTGTTGAGAAGCTTGTACAAGATGTCTAAAAGGTATAAAACAGAGCCTTGACTCTAGTCTTTTTCACCATGGCTTGATCAAAATTCTGCTAACTCACCACTTGACAACTATAGGTGATTGTTGGGATGGATTTTTAGAGAGAAGTGGCTTTTTTTTTTTCCATTCCTGTAGAAGAACCTAACTCGAATGAACCATTGGTGCAAAAACATTTTGACATTCTGAATATTGAGCCAGATACAAACCCTCTCGACAAGGTAATGCCCAGTCAATAACCACATGAGAAATAGGCTATTAGTTTTGAGTTGAATGAATCTCCTATGCCTAAATTGGATACCGGCCATAATGCCACTATGACACCCTATGTTGACAAATATTGCAAATAGTCAAAACAAAAACACACAGCGTTAGGTTTCCAAAACAAAAGATTTGGTCGCCTCATTTTGATAAATTTAAGGAAACGATCTAAACCTCATTTGAGCTCAATTGACCCGATCGAGGTCAATGAGGTCTCATATCTCGAAATTGAAGACTTCTTGGCAGAAGAAGATCCAGATTCTCAAAGATCCAATCATGCTCAACTGTATGACTATGTTAATAATCTTCCACCATGTCTCGAGGGGAAATATGGGTTTACTGGTATTAAGCTTGGTCAAGGGCATGTAACAGGTAGTATTGATACAGCCAGACTTGACTGTTCACTTCATCAACAGATCATCCCTCCTGTACACTATGAGGTTTTTCTACACTTAATTGAAATATACTACACAAACATTCCCATCCTCCAAGCTCGGATTAAAATGCTCACAGCACAGAGTGAATTACTCAGAACGGAAAACCTCGACCTCAGAGCAAACACTGAGAGGCAAACTAAATGCCTTAGGAAGAAAGGTAACATAGTGATAAAAAACACAGACAGTGTTAAAGCCATAATCAATTCAGAGTTATCCTGATCCATTTTTAGTCTTTGGTTGAAATGGTAAAATGATTTTTTCCCTCTTATTACAGTCATGTTATTTTTTAAAAATCGATTTGGTTTGAAATTAGATTTGGTTTGCTAAAGTTAATGACTGGCTACAGAATGTGTCGATTCTGTAGCCAAGTCATTTTTAAATAAAAAGTAAAAATTAGTTGTTGATGACTTATCTAACTTATTCATGTTTTCGTTTTCAGGGAATAGTAGATTTAGATGTTGATCTTTTGGGGAGACATGTTCGACATTGCTCTTGAATGATTAGTATTTCCTTTGTTTTCCTTGTAAAAACTTTTAATAATTTTTGAAGAAAAACAATTCAGTTATGAGTGGATGGAAGCCATCTATTTTTGTAATATTATTGATCTTATAAGATCTCATCCTATCCTCGGGTTAGGGGAATAGGATTTCAAAATATTTTAAATACTCTACATTATGTAAAGAAAGGCATCTTGGCCTAGAACCAATTATGGACGAATGATTCTCAAGACTTAATGGGACAGTGTATAGCATTTTGGCTTTAGTCCATTGTGAATGTTGTTTCATTGATGTTTTGTTTCCTCTGATCTTGGGATATTAATATGTTGTAAGGATTTAGTCTAAATGACATGTTATGTTCTATGATATTCATGTTGTAGATGTCATTCATGATTTGTTGTTCCTTATGTGATAATTGTGATCATCAACCTCAATTTTGATATCAGAATTTGTTTCGATGTTTCAATTGATATATAAATATGAATGTTTTACACAAAGGTTTCTCTGATTGTAATCATTTGTAATCAGAAGATTACAGGATCAGATGTGTTAAATATTCTGTTATTAAACCCTAGCTACCAGTACATATCTTGAATTTATTCAAGAAAAGTTTTTTCATAAGCCTACTGCAAATATCTTTCAGAAGGCGAGGTAGCTGGATGCTTTTGTTCGCACAGAGGCTCGGACACAATTAACAAACTAATATCAGGTTAGCTTCACCTGCTTCTAATTTTTGTCATTTTATGTGTTAGTGAAATTGGAAGATTTAGATCGGCTTTGACCATCTGTACATCTTTGTTTCATAACTTAGTTGATTTAAGTTTTGTTAGATTTATAATTATAAAAAAAAAAATATTAAAATGTGCTTTCTTTATATGCTTCTCAAAAAAAAATTATCTTTACAGTGATTTTGTAAGTTTCCATTGAAACTTGCATCTTGTAAATTATGTTCATAAGTGATATTTTTATGTTTTCTTTCTCTGCTTAAATACATTTACAATAATTATATTATATGTATATGTATATGTATATATTATAGTTTTAACATTAGTTAGTTTATTCCCTTTTTTTATTTTAAGACCTTATATTGGCTAATGGAGCCATTAAAACCGTCATAACTAGTTACCCCAAATGGCTTGGGTTATTTAGACAACCCCGAACCGAACTTGTTCTTCCAGTTGACGGCCAGTCACTTATGCCCGTCAACACACCGGTAACTTGGGAAACACACTTACATGGGGTGATCAACAGATACCTGAGCTGGTAGATGATGTAGCAGATATCTATGTGATCTCCTTTGATTGCAAGAGAAAGGCCATCATCCAAAGAACCACAAAGAAGAGAAGGATCACGTTGGATTGCTCCATCCTCATCACTATAGAGGAAAATTTGATAAACACAGTAGATGCCTAAACTTTAGAGCTTATCGGCATGGGGAAGGCACTCTCGGATGCCATCTTGGATAGAGCCAAAAAAGAATAAAAGGAGTTGGTCGCCGCCCTAAAGGATTTAGAACATATATGTCACCTGGAGGAGTACTATCAAGGAGCCACCTGAACCATAGTATATCTAAAAAGAGAGTTCGAAGAAGCTTACAACCAATTCACAAAAGAATGCCACCCTTTTACAGAAAAAATAGATGAACTTCAGGAGGACACTCTCATGGCACTCGCAACATGAAAGGACATGTATCAATGGTATGAAAGGGTGAAACAAGAAGTAGAAAGACTCGAATACATTGATGCGGTCTAGCAAGGCCGAGGCAAAGAAGAACATAGCATATGGATGTTGGGAAAAAATAGTATTAACCGCATAAAGCGATCAGTCGAGTACTGGGCTAAGATGTCTCAGGACCCACATCAAGAAATTCAAGAGCAGTGGATCAAATGCAGGAAGCATTGGGATAAAATTAATAAAGTAATGAAGGATATCATACTCCCCAAGTTTGGCATCCCCGACAACTTTATCGACCTATGCGAAATAGTTGAGTCTCTTTCCAAGCAAGATTCGTTGTGGGCCGAAGAGCTCGCAAATATGATCGATGCGATGCGAGGGCAAGTGCAACGATTTACGGAGCATCCGATCAGATCTCGAACCATGCTACAACAGTTGAACTCTAGTCTATTAAAGTACTGGACACATGCGATGGACATCAAAGGAATACATGCAGCTCCGATGGAACAACACAAATTTACATGGGCCCAAACTTGTGAAGAGATGTTTGTTAGCTGGTCTGAGTATGAGAAAATTCACCCCTTTCCAGTGATATCTCGAGTGGACTGATTAAATAAATTGTTAGAAGATGACGCCACGTGGCGATTTTTTATTTTCTTAAACTGCACTTAGCCGTTATTTTCAGTTTAACTTTACATTACAAATAAAGACATCGACCAATTAGTTAAGGGTCGATGGTTGTTGTAAGAACTCTTTCTTTTTGGTGGTTAAGAACTATTTTGAAGCTGCTATGAATTTCGAAGTCCTTCTGGACCAAAGACAAGTTATTTTCATCAAACACATGTGATTGGACGTGGAGAAGAACTATTTCCTATCTTGTTTCATGAATGATGTTGTAATGAGTAAGAGTTATTTAATCTATTGTCAAGTTATCTAGTGCAATATTTGTTTTTCTTTACTTTAAATGATGAAGATGAATCATTGTATTAACATGTGATGAATCAGTATGGAAGATGAATTAATTTTCTTTCCATTATCTTGTTTTCATATGTGTTTTATTTTTTATAATTAGTTTCTCAGACAGTAATTGGATGCTCACATGGTTAATGTATTAGTACTAGGCCTGTGGTATAAAATTATCATATGCATGCTTGAGTAGCGGGTTATCCCAAGCTCAGCCTCTTCCCCAGTAGTTTAAAAATTAATCTTGTTTGTTGTCAAGTTGGTTTATACTGGCTTGCATCTCTCATACCAGTCCCACCCAAGAGAAAATACAGAAGAGAATAGTTCTAACTGAAGGAAGAGCCTTCATAAGAAAAAGCAAATCCCATCGATAATTTGGTTGGATCGCAAGATCTTGAGAACCATTCGATTGTTAAACGCTGTAGAGTCTAATTGGGCCTTAGTGGTGGGTTTGGTTCATACTATTGAATCATGGGATTTAAGATTTAGCAACAGGTTCTTATTTCCTCCTCCGCCTGAAGAACTATGGGTTACTTTCTTAATTTGGTGGGTCGTTGGAGCACTGCTCCGAGATGTTGTACTCTTTGGAGTGATAGTTGGGGATTGGGCACTCTTCTCACCTAGACCTTTTCCTTTCTATTTGTACAAATCATTGGTGTTGAGTATCATTTCCAGGTCACCAGGGTCATGAGCAGGAGTGCCTGGGACATTATCTCCATCTTCATTCAGAATAACATTAATAAAATAATTGTTGAATCCAAATGCAAGTAGATGTTCTACAAAAATTCCACTAGGGTCGAATCCTTTTACCCTTTCAGCATACCTTAGTTTCAGGCTATGGAAATGGCCTGCAAATTCATCAATTTTGTTCATATTTCTAAATATGAAGTCCCCAACTTTCCAAGGAAGAGGTATTAATTGTTTTTTTCTCTTTTCATGGAAAAAATGAAACCAATAGTTGTATTGCCTTGTTATTTCAATAACAAAAAAAAATTCAGATATGTGGCACGGAAGAAAGGAAGGATTTTTCTTGGAACCAAAAATCCTTATGACGTTGTAATCCTCCATTTTTTCTAGTGTCCCCTTTCTATCTAGGAACTTTCTCTCCTGGTCAGACATCCGAGGAGTGTCCTTCCCAAACAACAAGCCTTTAAAAACTGAGACAAAATCATTAAAAACTTTATAAAAATGTTGGTAATCCTTTTGCCTCCATCATGTTTGATACCAGAAGGTTACCAAGTCAAATTCACAGTTTACCTTCTTACACACAGGTTATCTCAGAAACTAACATCAATGAGCTATCGTGAAAACCAAATAAGATGACAAAAATAATTTCTTCTCCTTATTGTATTGTGATAGTTAGGAAGAGATTTCAATGGAAATCAACTTACCCCAATCGAATATGGCATGTTCCTTGAACGTAAAGTATAAAATGTAAAGAATCATGTGAGAAATTATGGTAGTAGATTCTTGTCCTGTTATCATGCGAGAAATGATGGTAGCAATTTCCTGGAAAGGATTTTTGAATGAGATAACCTGCAATCTCGTGATGTCCTCGGGGATGTCCATTGGGTTCTCTAGGAACTCAGGTAGGAGGTCCAACCCATTGTCATGCTTCTTTAATAATTCCTTGCAATATTCTCCCTTGAAGGTAAGTGTTGGCTCGGGAAGCCTCAACATCTTACGAAATACCTGAGGAGACAAAGAGACAGGGGAATGATTTTTCAATTGAATGATTCGATGGCTTGTAATATATCTCTCTACGCACTAGGAGACCAACTCCTTACAATCAAAGACTTCTAAGACACAACCTGCATGCGCAATTCCATACATCCAGATTACTTCCTTCTGGGCAGAAGGGGATGAGTAGTAAGAATATGCCCTGGACCATTGAAAGCTCTGGTCGTCACGCCCGAAAATATTCAATGTATCTCCACAGAAATGTTGTTGGGTTGCTACCATAAGTTGATGAGGAGGTTCCTTTGCTCCAGATAATATTTGAGATGAGTGCTTGAGTTATAATATAATCTTCCGCAAATCATGCTTTCATGAGGTTTGATGAGAAATTTCCTTGAGCCCTTCGCCTGTTAATGGAAATCTTTACGAGACCTACATAATGAGTTATTATCATTTAAAACATACTAAATATGTATTGGGAAAAACTTGAAGGTGGCGAGGACAGACGAGAGAGACATAGGATTTGAGATTTTTTGTGAACCTGCCAACCTGGGAACCCGTGATTGCAGAAGAGCGAAAAAATGGCTAAGTTTTGTAGCGCAGTCAGTCAAACTTAACATAGGAGAGATGAGATACTAGGAGTTGGGGGGGTCCAATGGTCAAAATGTTGATCACAGAACTTTGAGTGCAAAATGTATATCATGTAACATGGGATATGAAAGACTTGAATCTGCCAACCCGAGAACCCGCAATTGAAAAAAATGGGTAAGTATAGAATAATGTTGTGGTCGGTCAGACTCATGATTGGGAACATGGATGGATATGAGAAACCCGCAATTCCACCAACCTGTGAACCCACCTTGTTTGAAAATCAACTAAGTGTAGTAACTAGAAAGGGAGAATAGAGGGAAAAAGAGAAAAAGGGAATTTGGGTAAGTATAGAAGAGGGAAAAGAAAAGGACCAAATAAATTGGGAAAAAGGAAAAGGGAAGGGAGATTTTGGAAGTAGGAATAGGTCTCAACAACTGGATCCAACTGTGGGATGATAACCCCCTATAGGTTGTCAAGAATCTAGAACCTTTCATGACCAGGTGCTTCCGCCCATTGGGATATGGAGTCAAGAGTAAGAATATACAAACTGAAAAAATCAAATTATGTACATTGAGAATGAGAAAGTCTTAGGAGAAGAAACCTTTTAAATGTTTCTCGTTGACAGGAAGCATTAACCTTTTACCCTTCATGTCTTGGAGAATATAGGATTTGAAACCCAAGATATTCTCGACAACATATGGTTCGATCTAGAGTGCTTCGAAATGTGTATGAATGGATGGTTTCTCCTTGGCCTTATTCCAAAGTAGCACTAGCTCTCCCTTTTGGAAATTATTTACAATTGTGATATGATCAAAATATATTTTGACACTCTGTTTCCTTTCAGAAGTTCAATTCAGGGATTTTCTCCACTCTTCTTCCAACTTCAACAACTGATTGATCCTCTTCTGGATTGGTGAACTCTCTTCTGTATCTTCAATATTAACCACATAAGACAATGCATGAAGCTCGAGGCTAATTGGTATTTTTTCTTCCTTACCATAAACCAATGTATATGGAGACATCTCGATGCTATCCTTCAGAGTCGTTCTACTTGCCCGCAATGCATCCATCAACTTTAGATGCCAATTCTTTTGGTTCTTATCAATGGTTTTCTTTAGTATCTGAACAAGTTTTTTGTTTGTGGATTCAGCAAGGTCGTTACCTTGTGGATAATAGGTCAATGATTAACCCATGATAATTCCATATTCCCTACAAAACTCTGTGAACTTTGAACCAATGAAAATCGAACCATTATCTGTGATAAATTTATCTGGGACACCAAATCTTGACAGAATATTGTCTTTGAGGAACTTGATTAGCTCTTCAAAATCAGCTTTCTTCAATGTTATTTCTTCTGACCACTTTATGAAATAGTCTGCCACCATGAGAATGTACATATGCCCCTTGCTATACTTTGGATTGATTGGCCAATAACATCAAGTCCCCATTGAGAGAATGATTGTTCTAAAATTATGGATTGTAAAGGCATTGCGGATCTCTTCATTTTTCCTGAAAATTGTTGGCATGATACACACTTTTTTATCGTACCGTAAGAGTTTCTGAATATTGATGGCCAATAGAATCCAACCCTTATTATTTTATGGGCGGTTGTAGTGGGTGCAAAATGTCCACCGCATATTCCTTCATGGAATTCTGTTATTAACTCTTGGGCTTGGTTTTCATCAATGCATCTCAATAGTATTCCATCATAATTTCACCTACACAGTATATCAACAACTAGCACATATTGATTCACCTTCATCTTCAACGTCCTTCGCTCCTTGGGGTTCATGGTGACAGGGAATTTCTCAGATATCAAGTAAAATATGATATCTATGTACCAATCTGAATCAACTAATGGTTCTCCCACTGAGATTGAGATCATTCCATCGATAGAATCACTATTTGCAATGATTTTTCACAAACCTTGTCCTTCAATATCTTTTAAAGGTTTAATCTCTATGTCATATTCTTGTATCTTTTCCAGCCAATTAGCCCATTCTACTTCTCTTAATTATTGATTCATGAGCATATTTACTGGTGATGAGGGAACATAAGCAATACCATGGGAGTTTAGTATGTACATCCTAAAATGTGCTACCGCTTTTACAAGAGCCAAGGCTTGTTTCTCTAGTTCTGAATACCTCAACTCATATTCATGTAAGGTTCTCCTCATGAAACTTATTGGGAGTTCGTCTCCTTTATCATTCTTCTGAGTAAGAATGGATGCAACCATTGTTTCTGTAGCAAATGAATAGATGATGAAATCCCTTTGAAAATCAGGACTGATAAGGAATGGAGATGTGGTAATTTCTCCTTTGATGTTATTAAAGACCTCTTGAGTATACGTTTTCCATTCGAACCTCTTCTCCTTTTTCAACAAAAAATTTATCAACTTTACTATGGTTGCATAATCAGGAACAAATCTTCACAAAAAATTTATCTTGCCAAAAAATGATTGGACTCCCTTCTTGGATGTCAGGGGGTGGAGCTCGTTTATTTCTTTGATTCTTTTTGGATATATGTAAATCCCTTTCTTTCATACAATATGTCCCAGCAATTTTCCTTTTGTTACAGTAAACAAGAATTTATTTTGATTTAGAGAGACACAATATAATCTACATCTTTCAAAAACCTTTCTCAAATGATGGATATGATCATCCCTTTCCTTTGAATGCACTGTCAAATCATCTTGGTAGTATGCCATAAATTTTCCTATCAATCCACTAAATGCATGATCCATGGCCCTTTGGAATGTGGCTCTAGCATTCTTCAAACCAAATGGCATTCTAGCATATGCATACATTCCCAAGGTGTGATAAATGTCATCCTCGCCCTATCTTCTTCAGCCGCCAAGACTTGGTTATATCCAGAGAAACCATCCAACATAGACATACATGTTGATTCGGTAACTTGTTGTAGAAGGAACTCCATATTAGGCAAAGGAAATTTATCCTTTATTCTCTCTTTGTTAAGGTCTTTGAAATCAACACACATCTGGATTTCCTCGGTCTTTTTTCTTACAATCACTAGATTTGAAAGCTAGTTTGAGTGTCTAATGGGATAAATTATTCCTTCCTTCTTCAATTTCTCCAATTCAAGCTTTACTGGGGGTTTCAGCTTGGGATTCATCATCCTTATTTTTTTCTTGATAGGATTCACTTCTTCCCTCAAAGGAATGATATGTCGGAATATAGTTTTATCGTAAGATTTCAAATCATCATATGTCCAAGAGAAAACATCAATATATTCTTTGAACAAGGAAACATATTGATCAACTTCCTCAGTGGTGCAATCAACTCCCAAGTTGACATATTTCAAGGAACTGTCAGTTCCAATATTGAATTTTCTTATTTCTTGCACCTTATGAACTAAAACTTCTTCAAGGAGATTCTTAGCATGATCATTCTTTGTGAAAAGAGATTCAGATTCTAAACAATATTTGGGAACAACAGGCGAGTGATCATCTTCATAATCGTCATCATTTAACAAAAAAAATCCAGTTCTTCGTCATTCTCAAACACTTGTAAATACTCAATTTTATCGGGCACGGATGGTCAGAAAGTTCTTTCTACTCGAAAATAAATTTTTCTTTGGACGTCTTCTTCGTTTGTTAAGGAGGCTGCCAAATCCAATGAATTTTCCTTGTGATTCTTGTCCCTTGGAATAAAGGATATATTGAAGGAACTGAAAGACTCCATCAATTCATTGACTCTTTTGAAATACAACTTAAGTCTTTCTTTCTTGATTCTTACTTCTGGGTGACCTGATTGATAACCAACTCAGAGTCGCAAGTCACAATTAGATGCTCAATATTCATTTCTTGTGCAATGATCATCCCTTGAATCAAAGCTTCGTACTCGGCCTCATTATTAGTACATGAAAACTCCAGTCTAATATCATGTGGGTGCATAGTATTATCTTCACTCGTAAGCACAATTCCAACTCCATTCCCCAATATTTAACAAGATCCATCGAATGACATCCTTCAATACCCTCCAAATGGGTATTCTTGATTCTCCATGTCTTGGAATTTCTCTAAGCTTTCATTATGTTCCATGTCTAGAATAGCATAGTTTCCAATCCTGGCATCTATATAATCCTCCATCAATTCATTTTCCTTCTTCTTGAAGGAGAAGGGCTTTGTGATTTCATGGGGCACTTTAATCATTGCTCCCTCTTTTCTTGGAAGCATCATACAACTTCCATCGTTCATTATATAACCCTCGATTATGGATGTCTAATCTCTTCCCAACACAACTCCATATGCAGTAGGGAGGTATACCACAATAATATTGAAAACTGTAATAATATGGGGGGATACCATGATCCAAGCATAGAAGTCCTTGATTTCTCCATAAGTTGGCACCTTTCTAGAATCAATAGCATAAATACTTTCACCTGTTTCATAATACTTGGTGAAACTCATTCCTGGCACCTCCATAATTTCCAGAGGCATAATATTATTTATGGCGCCAGTGTCAACTAAACAATTTTGCAATGCAACATCATGATTTTCAATAGAAATAGGGAGGAATTTTACCTCTCAACTTGGGAGTTAGTTGGCTAGGGATTTGCTTCAGGCTAGTAACAACAACTTCTATTTTTTCAGACGGATCATCCAACAATTTTAAAATGTTTTCTCTTTGTTGGGGAATCTTCATGACTTATGTAAAAGACAAGGTTATCCTCAATTTACTCAAATCCTCTACGACATTATATGTCATTTGATTGGAGTTTGTCTTCAAGTGTTTCCTTTTGCTTCCTACACTATCTGTCACTTTCTCATTTGTTCTTTTCTCATTTTTTTTTCTTTTTCTTTTTCTTTTTGGTTCTCTTTATCAGACTCACCTTTATTTTTTGGTTTATTTACAAATGCTCTTGTCTGGGTCACATTTTCCTAAGATTTGGCATCGTTGTCACCCTCTTCAAATATATACATGGATGTCTCGCATCCATCCATCTGCACAGTTTCATAGATTTCATCAAGTAAGTAATAATTCTCTTGCTCAATTATTTGTTCATTATACTCATCATCCAAAATAGTTGCATTGGGGGTGGGTTGTTTGGGAACCCTTGGTCTTTGTGGGTTATTCGTATCTTCAAACCTCACTTTTTTCTCTTGGGGAGGGTTCCTCCTTTCCTATGGGATTTTCATTCTTATATTTTCCATGTAATTATCTCCCCTTCTTAGTCTGTTTATCTCGTTATTCATTTGCTTGATAGGTCTATTCATTTGTGCCATTTCAATTCTCTGCTTAGTTTCCTGTTCCACCATAGGGTCAAACTTTATGTCAAGTATGGTTCCTTTGAAAAATACTCCTCCCATCATCTGGTTTTGAATCAGTTGGGGCTTGAACTCTTCATTATTTCTTGAACTAGAAGCTCCTTGATTATCAATATTTAATCCTCCCAGCTGCCTTCATACTCTTCCCAGTATAATGTTGGGGTCAGCACCCATTTCAATCATAATTTATTCCATCTCAGTAGATTTGTTCATTGCCTCCTCCAAGGTATCCATTTGATATGCTCTTATAGCATACTTTACATTCAGGTGCATTGCATTCTTATAACAACCAAGAATGACTGGGACATTTAGTCTTTTATCTTCCAGGATTTTTCTCAGGGTTTTATTGAATTTGAGGTTAAAATCTCGAATTCTTTCATTTTTCCTTAGACCAGTCTGAGTGAAATTGGTGAGAAGGGTATGATAAGAAATTGGAGGGGAAAACATAGTCATGAACATGGCTTCAAGGTCATTGAATGAGCGAATAGATCTACTAGTCAATGTTGTATACCATTCATACGCTCTTCCTGATAGGATTTACAGAAATAATATTACCATCACATCGTCATACTCCAAATGGTGAAAGTCACACACATCAAGAAATAAGTGCAGATGCCTCTTTGCATAGATTTCTTCGTCTCCTAAGAATTCCTTCAAGGTTCCCTTAGGGAGAACAAGGAGATCATGTTGCTCACCTATAATATTTAGAGGGGAGTCTCTTGTTCTTCGTCGATTTTCAAACCTTGGGTTCTCCTGATTTCTTCCAGCATCTCATCCACCTTCTTGTCTCTCCTCATGTGAGTCTTCTGGCGATCATTCATTTCTTTCCGCCATGTCTATGGTCATTCTAGGAATATAATTTCCACTTCTCAGAATGCACAGTTGCTTATTTTTGGTTCTGGTAATGGGTCCTTTGTAATCGTCCAGCTTCAATCTCGACCTTGTTCTTGTGATGCTCTATCTAGCCTTTGATTTCTTCAGTATTTTTGTTCGTCTCTTCTATGTCTTCATAGGATTTCTCTTTCTTCTTCCTGGAATAAGACCTTCCAGGACCTTTCTAAATATTCTTGATTCTTGGCAGTTGTTATTCCCAAATTGTACAACTGGTGTAAAATTCTTCGTTGTTTATTCAATCCAATTTCTAAGTGGGGCTGATTAGTCTAGGGTAAAGTCATATATTTTCAAAATTCTATACCAGGTTCCAATTTTAGTTCATTCCCTAGTATGGTCACCAAAAATGTTGACGCTTGAATCCGTCAAGACCGAAATGGAAACCTCACGAGGATATAAATCCCCATGAGTTTTTATAGAGGTGGTACTCCTCTGTTTCTTATAATTCACGTGGGACTATAGGTCTTCAAAATGTGGGACTTTAAAGAAGTCTGTCGTGATAATCAAATAAAAAGGAAAAGTTTGCAAAAGCAGAGAATGTTTTTATTTTCTTTTAAGGAAAGTTCCTGAGAATGGACCACGAACCACACAGATTCATACATTTAAAGTAAATAAGCAAAATTTGATCACATCCATTTAAATTGATTAAAGATTTATGATCACATAAAAATAAAATAAAATGGCTCGCATGTGTAACACCATGTTTCCCCCAATCTGTAAATATAACTTTATTGGCCAGGAACTATGGCAAACTCAAAGTGTGAATGTTTGATTTGGGTGGACCTTTGTATAAAAGTCGATGAATGAAAATACTGTTATTTTAATAGATAATGGAAACGTGTTGCATGACTACTAAGAAGGGGATGTGCTAAGAAAGACCACAATTGCTAATGGAAAGGCGGTGGAGGGGACCTGGAATGGTTGCATTAACTTCCACCAAACCAACACTGTGCTGGAATTAATTGCTCAGATCAAAACAAACCTCTGACCCAGGAATGAATTACAGTCAGACTGGTAGGTGGGAAGGCCTCCTCAAGAGTTAATGAGGGGATGGGGCAGACTGCTCATATGTAAGGCTTCCGGACCTGACTACGGACTGGAGATTCGAGCCACAGGCAATATTGTTGAACAAGGTAAAAAAAGAAGCAAGGTGTGAGAAGAGGGGACCAAGAAAAAATGAAGAGACAACAGTGAAAACTCTCAAGGTCTGAGGAAGAATTGAAAGCAAAAAACTGAGTTTGATCACTAGGAATGGAGACTGAGTCAGGAGAAGGAGAGTAACCTTTGTCCTCTTCTATTCATGTATAGGGAGAAGGAGAGTAACCTTCGTCCCTAACTTTTGTTGAGATGGAAGTAAGAGATTGAATCTCAAAGCATCATGGCCTAAGCTTGGGGTTGGCTAGTGATAAATCCATTGGGAGTGACTGAGCCTATGGTTGGGTGGAAACGAGCACCTCTCTCGATAGTCACATCATGCCTTATGGTTCTGATAAGTGTTTCTTTCATGCTTTGTGCTTCAAGTGGAAATAATGAATGCATGCTTATATTTATACGCTTGTAAATGGTATCTATATTGAATGGTTTGGTTAAGAGTATGCATTCATCCCTTGAGGACTTTTATATCTGTTGATTTTCTTTATTCTCTAGTTGAATTACTCAAGAATACTCTCCCTAGAGAAATTCATCACTGCCTTAGAGTCGAGTGAGTAATTCCCCCTATTTTCGGAGGTTGAACCCCACAAACACTGAGAGGACGGAGTTTAATAAGCTCAGGAGAGGTAGTGCAGATATGCACCAAGTCTCTACAAGGTGGGAAGAAATCGAAACCATCTTAAGTCCTAGAAGTTAAGGAATGAACGTAAGGAGTGCGCGGAAGAACACTTCCAAGCGTTACGTTCAAGAAAAAAAAAAGAGTGAAAAACTCTTCAGTCCTTCAGAGCCAGCAAAGCTCATGAAGGATAGTGAGGTTCAAGTATCGAAAGGGAATATCCTTTCGTTTAGGAGATGAATGGATGAGGTCTGTTCAGGAGGATCTAGGGTCGGTAGCGACCGTTAGATTTGAGGAACGGGCGCAGATGTTAACGTTTCGATTACTTCAATCTTCGTAAGTTCGCACATTGGGAGACTCGCACGTTGGCACGCCTAGACTCCTGAAACCCAAAATTGTGACATGCTCTAGACCGTAGATCTAAGGATATACCGAGACCCTCCTTGACCATCAGATCTGAATGCGAGGACCAACAGTCATTGGATCCAAGAAAGGTGCACGAGGGTTAAACCCTTTGAAAGTATACTGGAGAATGGACCTTGCTAAGTCCCAAAGTTCTGAAACCATCGGGACTGTCCATCATCAAGGTAGACAGATGGAAACAGATCTGAGAGTTCGAGGATTTGAACTTCAGAATATTTGCATGGGAAAGAGTGGAGCTGATCCTAGCCGTTGGTGCTGGGAAGGACACATGGCGAGTGGTCATAATTTCAATGACTCGCACATCAGAAAAGTCAAAGGGTAGAGCTCTATGAACTCGCGATGCACGAAATCACGATATGATCTGAGCCGTCCATCGGAAGGGACACATGGCGAGATCTCAACATTTCGCTGACTCGTAGATTATAAAGGTCAAGGGGCAGAATTATGAGAAATCGCGAAGTGCAAATTCGTGAAATGATCATAGGCATTGATCGAAGGAGGAAGCTAAACCATAGATCTGACCTTGTCAGGATTTTGCAACTCTGGAAATTAGAGGCAAGAGTTCTGCGAACTTGCGATACGCGAAGTTGCGAGTTGATATGAGCCATCGGATCGAGGATAGATCTAGACCGTTGATTTTCCAGGTAGACGAGACGCGAAGTCACGAAACATGAAATTGCGACGTGCTTGAAAGATTGGCCCACAGTTACAGTGAAGGGTCACATCAATGAAGGAGAACCGAGGGACTAGCACATGTTAGGATCCTGTCGGGATTTCGAGAGTCGGGAGAATCAAAGCGACTCACATGTAGAAGTCATGAACTACGAAATTGTGATGTGCCTTTCGAATAAGCGATTGGACACGGCCTTGGTCACATTGAAGGGAGGTATTAATCGAGAGAGCTAGCACCTAAGTACGCTAAGGTTTTCAAAGGCATTAAGGAGAAGGTCGCGGGTACCCTTAATCTTGCACCAGGTAGTCAGAAAGTCCTATGATTGTTTTTAGAATGAGACTATCAAGGTCTTAGAGAGTCGTTTGGCTTCGGAAGTCAGGGATAATTGACTAGAAGGCTGAGTCGGTTCCCGACTGTCTCAATTAGAACTGTAGAGAGAGAGAATTTGTTCTTGTTTAGAGGAACGAAAATTTTTCCCTGTCGTGGGTGTGTTACAAATTTGTAGCAGAGCATGGTTACAACACTTGGCCTACTTGGGCTCATAGACAATTCGTTTAAAAACTCTATTTGGATTACTTTCAAAAGTGTGACACTCTACCTTACCTCTTTCTTAAAAAATTTGGTTAAAAATGTTATTAAAGAAAAGAATAAAACTTTCTGCTATGTGTATGCATTTAAGAAGTTGAACCTTGTAAATTTCATGAACTAATAGACTGTTACCTAACAATAAGTTTTTTTGGCAACAGTCGAACAGTCAGTGAATCGCGGGAAGACTCCAATACTAAAGGATGGTGATGTTTCATGAAGTGTGGGATGGCTCCCACAATAGAGACGAGGAATCTGACGAAAGGAGGGCGGTGGAAACCCCTCCAGATCTGGCTGAAACTGTAAGGAGACTCAGGGCTGAGTTACAGAGTTTCAAGGCTGACAACGAGAGATTGATAAAGGAGCAAGAGAAACAAACAGAAATTAATGCACTCTTTCTACAAATATTATCCATCATACAGAGGCAACTGCAACATGAACCCACAACCAGTCATGCAGACCAACAACACAAGAAGAGAGGTCAGAGTCCACCTGAGACCTGAAAACATGACTCCATAAGTGACCCCACTAGGAGAAATACTGCAAAGAAGGTCCAACCTAGAGGCATAGGACACTCATTGGGAGAGTTCTCTGGAAAGGAAGCTGACAACCCCAAAGGGTCTTCTAGTAGTAGGGCCAAATCGCATTCTCAGAGGAAAAAAAAGAAATGGAAGCGTTCCAAAACCCGTGGTCCTAAAGAGTTCAAGAAAGCCAAACCACCCTCTTTCGACGGAGATATTAAGAAGGGAGAAGAGGCGGAAGCTTGGCTGCTTCGTTTAAAGAAGTATTTCAGGGTCCATGACTACTCTGAAAACTTGAAGGCTTGAATAGCCATCTTCAACCTGAATGGAAAGGCTTCCATATGGTGGGAAGACCTTAGGAATGTGAAAGGAGTCCATGAGAAGGACTTGTCATGGAAACAGTTTCAGAAATACTTTAGGAAGCAGTATCTGTCAGAAAAATACATGGATGGGAAAACTAAGGAATTCTATGAACTCCAGCTGGGGCAGCTCACCATAGAGGAATTTGTCAATAAATTTTTTGAACTATTGAGGTATGTACCCTAAATAAAAGATGAAAAATAAAAAATGCAGTGGTTCATTAGTGGGTTACCTCAGACCTACTGGGATAGGATTGAGTTCGACAAACCAAGGACCTTAGAAGAAGTGATCCGAAATGTGAGGTATTGTTATGAACAGTTTGGGAGAAAGAAAATACCCCACGAGGACTGGAAGAGGAAGAGTAGTGCGGGATTCCAGAAGAAAAGGTTTAACTCCTCAAGATTTAAGAACTATGGAAAATATTTTAGGGGGATCCTTCCTTCTATAAGTGTATATCAAAAAAATTTCCCCTCTCAAAGTGTAAATGAACCTTTTCAGACAGTCCCAACAAAGACCGATAACCTAAAGAAGGAACCCTTAAAATGTTGGGGTTGTGGAGAAAATCATAGATTAAGGGACTGCCCACACAGACAACAAAATAGTAAATGGGTCTACAATATCCAAGAAGCTACCACTGTCAATGATGTGGCTAGGAGCATGCCACGAATCTATGCATCCCTGGACAATAATCAAGCCAACCACCAAGCTTCAGTAGTGGAACTCGAAGGTATGATCGTCAACCATCTAGTTTCTATTTTAATTGACCCAGGTTCTAATTTGAGTTATGTGGCCCCTAAGATTGTCGATAAGTGTAAACTACAACCAATTATACATGTTAAACCATGGTTGGTACAACTAGCCACTAGGACCAAAAGAAAGGTGGCAGAGGCCATACTAACCTGCCAATTCATCATGGGTGGATTACCCAATCGAGTGACCCTTAACATACTTCCCCTGGGATCTTATGACAAATTGATTGGTATGGATTGGTTGGCTTCTTATAAAACTAAAGTGGAATGTTATCATAAAACTTTATAAAGTGTAGACGAAGGAGGGAGAAAGATGACCCTCCAAGGGATTCAGAAGCATGTCTGAGTGAGACAAATATCGACCCTTCAAATGAAAAACGTATTGTAGAAAAGGGTGTTCCTTATATGCAATACAGGTGTTGGAATCCATTGAGGACGACAAACCAAACCTAGAGGACCACCCCATATTAGGAGAATACAAGGACATTTTCCCTGAAGAAGTACCACGTCTACCTCCAAGAAGGGATATTGATTTCTTGATAGAGCTTACACCAGGAGTAGTACTAGCATCTAGAATGCCATATAGGATGAGCACACCAGAGTTGGTTGAGATCAAGCTACAGCTAAAGGAGATGATGGAAAAAGGCTACATCTGACCCAGTGTATCTCTGTGGGGAGCGTCTATCCTGTTTGTGAAAAAGAAATATGGCACCCTCCGACTATGCATAGATTACAGAAAACCATAAAGAACAAATACCCCTTACCCAGAATCAATGACTTGTTCGACCAACTAATATGCACTACCATATTCTCGAAGATCGAATTGAGGTTTGGATACCACCAATTCTGTATTAAGGATGAAGGCATCCACAAAACATCCTTCAAAATGAGGTATGGTCACTATGAATTCGTGGTGCTGCCATTTGGGTTAACCAATTTCCCCGCCACTTTTATGTGCTTGATGAGTAATGTACTCAGCAAATTTCTGGACAAATTTGTATTGGTCTTCATTGATCATATCCTAATATACTCCAAGAATGAGGAGTAGCATGAGGAACATCTTAGACTCATACTTCAAGTACTAGGAGAGCATCATCTCTACGCTAAGTTTAGCAAGTGCGACTTCTTTCAAAAGCAAGTCCATTACTTAGTCCATGTCATTTCTAAGGAAGGGATGGAAGTGGACCCCGAAAAGATTAGATCTATTATGGAATGGACTACCCCAAAGTATGTATCAGATATCATATCCTTCATGGGCTTAGCCGGATACTATGGAAGGTTCATAAAAGGATTTTCCAAGATTGGTTGTCCAATTACTGCCCTTCAGAAAAAGGGGATCAAATTCATTTAGACATCAAAATGCGAAGAAAGATTTCAGGAACTGAAATACCTCCTGACCCATGCACCCGTGCTAAATATTGCAGACCTAGATAATGATTTTCTCGTATGTACAAATGTCTGCAAGGAAGGACTCTAAGGAGTCCTTATGAAAGAGGGACGTGTAATTTCCTACGCGTTCTGGAAATTAAATGAACATGAGATCAATTATGTGACCTGTTTGCGTTAGAAGTCACTCCTGGATTGCGACAGGAGCAGATCCCAATGCCCATCAGTTTTATGTCATGATAAGTTTAATGGATGATAAAATGGTTAGAGACCCAGGACAGAATCACTCTAGCTCAGGGACCATGTCTAGGATGTAAAGAAAAAAGGAGGTCTTGATCTAACTTTAGTTAGTGGGTTGATTGTAAAATGAGTAGGTGGAAGACTTGGTGAGAGGAGTGAGCAAAACTACCTTGGGCAACAGGCCTTTCAGCAATTTGCAGAAGAAAAACTATAAATGCAAGATCCTCTTGGTTCAGAGTTTTGGGTAACTGAAGGGGTGACTTGACTGGATCCTCCAATTCCAAGTCATTCAGCGTTGAGAAAATCACAAGACCGATTACAGATAACGCAGCTGTTACAGTGATCCAACCTACATCATCCTATAACAGCTACAACTCGACTGGATCCTCCAACTCCGAGCTGTTCTAATACAGTATGAACAAAGACATGGAAAGAAGCTAACATTCATTAGGCAAGAAGTCTCAGATGTTAATACATAACCAGAATAACCAGTGCTTCATTAAAGATTTTACAATCGGGATCCTTGCTCAACCATCGATCCTTAACAAAATACAAAAACTGAGTCTATATACTCAGAAAAATTTGCCTAACCGAGGCGTGCTCGGACCTCCAAGGCATGGCATCCCTTCAGTCAAACTTGGATGAATATTCTTCATCAGAAGCCACCTTAATTGCGCATGGCTTCTGAAAGGGGGGTAGCTAATCCATTAAGTGTCGAGTTAGAGTGTGCAGACCTCTCTGGCTAGTTGAGGACTCGGCATGGCTTCTTTGGAAAAAATTGGCACACAGGACCATCTCAGGCAGACTGCTTGCCAGATCCTCCATACATTACACTTAATGAGTGAGGAGAGGTTTCAACCACCCCCTCCCACCTTCATTTACTCCCAGCAAGAACCAAGATTGAGACCAAATCAGATGGCACCTAGAGATCACGACGATCCCTTCTATGACTAAACTCGATGCTTTTGGCCCCTCTTGCATAGCTCTTTCTATTTCCCAAGTGGTCACGGGCCGTGACCCTGCACTTATCCTCAAAGGCACTTTTGGTGTTTCGAGGTTCGTGGATAGGAAGGAGTTGATCCTTGATCTTCAAAGTCATGATGGGTGAAATGTTGAGATGGCCTAATTAGGCACCACGCGTCCCTCTCTGATCTGATGGTCCTAAACTCATTCGGTGATACTGTGGGCCCGGGTCCTGGACGCTCTCAGCACTTCGCGTCTTGGGGATATGAAGGAGTTGATCCTTGTGCTTCAAAGTCACAATGGGTGAAAAGGAAAGGAGCCTAATCACACACCATGTGTCCCTTTTGGATGGATGGATGAGACTACTCCATGATACTGTGGGCCTGACTCTAGGTGCTTTCGGTGCTTCAGGGTTTCAAGATGTGAGATGATGAGGAACCTTTACCCTTTGAACTCTCAAATGTAGATATGCCGACGTGAATAGATCTTGCACCACGCATCACTGGATCGGACGACCCAGATTTTGCCTTGACATATAGGTGCTATCTTGGGTGCTATATCTCGGGTAACTTGGTAGCCATGAAATCCTGACGATCATCGATCAGCTCTATAGATGGATCTTGGCCGCTGACAACAAAACTTTGCCTGCTCGTTTGACTTGTAACCTGAAATGAGATTTTTTCATGCTGCGCTTGGGTGATTCTCATGCAACCTGCAGACCTGGGTACTTTTGTGCCCAAGACAAAAATTGTTGCTAACATTAGGCTCCATGGGGGATAGATTCATCCATGTGATGCTCTAAGAACTCATTTTGCAGCTTCAGTGCCTTTTGTTGGGCTATGGAGTCATTTACTAAGCCGAAAAATAAAAATGAAAATAAACAAAGAACCAAAAGGACAATATTTACAAGCAAAGGAGCCATCTAAGGCTCAAACAAAACACTTCTTTAGAAAATGCCCATTTACTGGGCTGCTGAAAACCTCCTCACCCTCCAAATCCTGCAACCTGTATGTGTTGTTTGAGAAAACCTCGGAGATTTTGAAGGGCCTGATCCATAGGGTGTCAAACTTGCTGTGTTTGCCCTTATCTTGTATGGGTGCATCCCGCTTAAGCAACAAATCCCCAATCTCAAACTCTTTCTTCGTGACCTTCCTATCAAAAGCCAGTTTGACCTTCTATTGATGGTCCTGAATTTTTTCCATCACCTGCTCTCTGGCCTGCTGGACTTACACTGGTTGATGAACTATTCTGATCATGTCATCGGGCTCTTCTTGATAATCCTGGAAGAACTTTGCTACAGGAATGGCTAGCTAATAAGGGAAAACATCTTCTGCTCCATAAACTAATTGGAAAGGGGAGATGCCTATAGATCTTTTTGTGGTCATTCGATCAGCCCATAGAGAGAATTTCAACTTTGAATCCCAGGCCTTTTGTTGTCCTCCAATAGTCTTTTGATGATCCTTATCAGGCTTTTGTTGGAGGACTCTGCTAAACCATTGCCCTGGGGATAGTATGGGGTGGAGTGAATCAGTTTGATCCTGAATTGCTCACAGAACTTGGCTAACGGCTCAACCTTGAAAGAGGCTGCGTTATCAGTGACAATCTTGCTTGGGCAGCCGAATCTTGTGATGAGGTCTTCCAGGAATCCAATGATTACTTTGTGGGAAGCACTCCTGGTGGGAATAGCTTCTATCCATTTGGTAAATAAATCCTTGGCAGTTAGGATCCATCTGTGTTTTCCACTAGAAGTAGGGTGGATTTCTCCAATAAAATCTAGGCCCCATTGCTGGAAAGGTCCCGAAACAACCACAGGCTTTAAAGGCAAAGACTTGAGTTGTTGTTTTCCTACAAATCTTTGACATTTGATACAAGCTCTGACCTTTCTACAGACGTCAGTGAATACAGTGGGCCAGTAGTATCCAACCCTAAGGATTTTGTAGGCTATGGCCTTATAGAAATGATGCCCTCCACATTGGCTATCGTGAAACTCAACCATGATCCTATCAGCCTCTTGTGGATTCATACATGTCAAAATCACCCCCAGGGGATCTTTCCAATATAGAACTCGATCGACAAGGTAGTATCTGACTACTTTGAGCTTCAGAGCTCTTGCCTTGTTTCTTTGCAGGCCATCTGGAGGCTGCAACTCCTGTAGAAAATATACGACATCCTTATACCAGGGACATCGATACAACAGGGATTTTGCTTGAGGGTCTATATTAGATAGTTGATCCTGTGGATTTCCTGAGCACTCATTGATGACACCTACCCCCAAAGATTTGCAATTTTCTTCAGCCAACAGCTTAGCTAAACCTTGACCTTTGATTAATTTGGTAGGCCTTATTTCTAAGTCAAACTCAAGGATCTTGGCTATCCACTTACTCCTCCTCCCGTCTATGTTAGGCTAAATAAGAATGTATTTAACAACAGCCGAGGGGACATAGGCAATGATTTTTTACTGCAGGACATAAGTTCTAAAGGTTCTAAGATCCTTTACCAGGGCATAGGCCTACTTCTCCATAATGTCATACCTGACTTCGGCATCCCTCAGAGCTCTGCTAAAATAGGCAATAGGTTTCTCTAGCCCGGCCTCGTTTGTCTGTAATAAAATAGCAACCACCGTGTCAGGTGAGGCAAAGGAGAAAATAAGGAAATCCTTTGAGTAATCAGGACTAATAAGCACAAGAGCTTCAGTCAAGGCCTTCTTTATCTGCTCAAAGGAATTTCGAGATTCAGCGGTCCACCTTACCTCATTTCCCTTTCTCAACATGATCGTTATAAGTTTTACCACCTCAACAAAGTTAGAAATAAACCTCCTTAGAAAATTAATCTTACCAAGGAAAGACTGGACCTCCTTCCTGGATCTTGGGATTGATAAGGCCTATATTTCCTCAACTCTGCTGGGATCGATCTTGTCTCCTTCAGCTGATACTATGTGACCCAGTAACTTTCCCTCCTTCATGGCGAACAAAGATTTCTTGGGATTCAATGAAATGCCAAAACTCCTGCATTTCAGAAAAACCTTATTGAGATGACAATAGTGTTCTTTATCAGTTTGGGAAAAGACTATTATGTCATCCAAGTAGATGACCACAAACTTATCCCTTTCCCCAACAAAAGCTATGTCCATGGCACGTTGAAACATTGACCCTGCATTCATCAATCCAAAAGGCATTTTCGCATACATGAATGTGCCCCATGGAGTGGTAAATGTCATATTTTCCCTGTTCTCGAGCAGAACAGAGATTTGATTGTAGCCAGAGAAGCCATCGATCATGGAAATCCTGGATGCTCCTGTTACCTTCTGCAATATATGTTCCATTTTTGGTAAGGGGTAATTGTCCTTTCGTGAGCTCCTGTTCAGGTTTCTAAAATCTACACAGAGTCTGATTTCTCCATTCTTCTTCCTTACTAGGACCAAGTTGGCCACCCACTCTGAATATCTCAGTGGCATAATGATCTGGGCCTGTAGCAGCTTCTTCACTTCTCTCTCCATGATAGGCAGCAGCATGGGATTGATCTGTCTTAGCTTCTGCCTAAATGGCGTTGCCTGCTTTTTCAATGGGATTCTATGCTCAATGATAGAAGTGTCATATGTTTTGAGATCTTCATAGGTCCAGGCAAAAACATCAGCAAACTCCCTCAATATTTCAATGTATTCATCCCTTTGCTCCTTTGTCAGACATCTGGACAATTTGACAAAGTTGGGTTCATTCTCAGTGCCAATGTTTCACTGAGTTATATCAGCGTCATCCTCTGAGATGTCCCTCTTTGATGCCACATCATTTCTATCAAAAATCCTTTCCAAAGGAACCAGTCCCCTTGGAATATGATTGTTGGGCAGCTACACAATGTTACGCTCTGCAATCTAATTTAGAAAATTACCCCCATCAAGCTTTTCTTCAGAGATAGAGTCTTGGTCAATATGCATCTCTGAAAATTCTTGGACAGTCTCCAAGAATATTTTGATCTCAAGATCATCTTCAAACACCTTCGAATGTTTGACATTGTCAGGTATGGAGGGCCTGTATTTTACTTCCACATCGTATCTAAATTTGGGTGGCAAGGGCACTTTGAAATTGCTTGCTAGTGTAGCCAAGGAATTTGCCACTGCGTTCTTCTCTCTTGGGATGAAAGAAATGTTAAATGCTAAGAAGAAACTATCAATTAGGTCCCATACCTCATTTCTGTAACTCTTGAGTCAAGGATGCTTAGCCTGATAAGCATTTCTGATCTGTTGGACTACCAATTTTGCATCTCCGAACACCGCTACCTCTTGAATTCCCATGTCCTTTGTAGCTCTTAGTCCTAGAACAAGAGCCTCGTATTCTGCCACATTGTTGGTAGCTTCAAATTCAAGCTTGTATGACAGAGATATGGTTTCCTGAGCAGGTGACACAAAAAATACCCCAGCACCAGCGCCTTCCCTGGAAAGGGCTCCATCAAAAACATTTTCCAGACGGGAGTGATGGAGGGAGGAAATCCATGAGAAGTGGTGGGCTACTTTTTGAGTTTTAGGGGAGGCTTGGGAGCATTAGTGAATTGTAGTAAAATGGAACCTAAATCAGTGTCCAGGGCGAAAATGGGATGGTTGGTAGGATTGTCTTCATCACTGATTATATAGGTCAGTTGGGCTTCTATGTATAGTCTCCTATGTTCTCCTCCAAATAATGGAATAGTAGCATAGGTTAGGTCCATCTACAGAGTTCCCCCCAATATTTTTATCCAAGACCTTGATAACAACATATCGAAATTGGGGGGGACATCAGCCACTACAACATCCATGACCACACTCTTCATTGGTAGCTGAAATAAAGAGACCACCAAATCTTTCATGACTCCAAGACATTACACCCTCCTTGAATCAAAAGAGTACAAATCATGATAGGCCTTTGTCACCTCCAATCCCAACTCTTCCATGACTATTTTGAGAATAAGGTTGTGGGAAGCTCCTGAATCCATGAGGCAATTATGCAACACTTTATCATGTATGTTCAGGGAGGTGCAGAAGGGAGGGGATGAATCATCTCTGTCTTCCACCATGGGATCTAGGATGATTGTTGGATTTTCATATTGTAGATTTATTGAGTCCATGGAAGGCTGGGCGGGCTCAAATTGTAGCAGCTCAAAGAAGCATTTCTTGAACTCTTCCTGTTTAATCAATTCGGTGAAGGGCACATGGATTCTAATTTTTTGAATTTCATGCTCAAAGTTGAAAGAAGAAGTAAGCTTTGGGATTTCCCTCACTTCAGGAACATGACTTTGGACCATTAGAGAGAGGGCTTGGGACTTCTTATCTTCATGGTTGTCTGCTACTTCCTTAGCAGGCCTCTCTTCTCTAGTGAGTTGTTCAGGAACATCAGGTGCTCCTATCTTTTTCTTGGACCTCAGGTTATACATGCTTTGGCTACTGCTAGCCTTGTCTCCCTTTATAAGTTCATTTAGCTAACTGTCCATGAGAGATTCCTCATACGCTGATTGGGTCAGATGAGGAAAAGGAGGAATTTCTCCGAAGCAGTGGATTTCGGGACCAAGCCCATCTGTTTCCCCTTCTTCCTCATCGGCCACAAAATTATTTTGAAAAGGGGACTGAATTTTCTAGTCTTCTCTATCTCTTCCCCTCTGGTCTCTTTGCATAATCGGGGGAGCAATATTGTTTGTCCTCCTGAAACTTCTTTTGTTTTCATCATTTTGAGGACCTCTGTATGATTTCCTCCCCTCCATATTCATTCTCTCCATCTCTGTAGGCAAAGACTTCACCATCTTGGTCAGTTCATCCACTTAAGGATGAGGCACCGAGGGGCCAGAAGTTGAGGCTTCAGATCTTCCCTTTCTCCTATCTGCATCAGTCTTGTTTCTCAGCCTATCAGCTGCTAATACGTTAGATTCCACCTCTATGGTCGCGTCTTTCATCTGAGCTATGGAGGTAGCTCTTCTTTCTCTCAATAGAAGACAGAAGTCAAGGTCGAATGCACTAGCATAAGAAATTTTGGCAGAGGCTTCTGTGGAATTTATCTTAGTAGGAATCCTATTATACATCTTATTGAATCTTTTGGAGAAGTCAGACACAGAATCACCTTCCATCTTCTTCAAAGACCTGAACTCTGTCATGAAATACATGAAATCCTTCTTATCTCCCCACTGCCTCAGGAAAGCGCCATCTAGAGCTTCAATTCCAGCAATAGATCTGGGGGCCAATCCCCTAAACCATTTCCTCACCTCATCATCCAAGCTCTGGACGAAGACTCTCATCCAGACATCCTCATTTACAATGTTCAGGTTGTTTGCATAACTGTAGAAAGAAAACAGGTGCTCTTCTGCAGTTATGTCCTCTTCCCCTGTGAACTTGGGCATATATTTCAGGTAATCTCCAGTAAGGAGAGGATTCACAAGTTGAGGTAGGACTAAGGGAGCATATATGGCAGCTACTATGGCATCCATTCTATTTAGAGGGGGATTAGCACCAGCCATAGGAATATTAGGTGGAGGAGAACTTGGAGGAGAAGGAATTCGCGAAGGGGCTACTGGGAATGAGTCTCTAAGTGGAATGGGAAACAATATGGGATTTATGGAGAAGGCTAATGGGCTCAAGTCAGCATATGCTTCTCTTTGTGCAGAAGTGGCAACAATAACAAGAGGAGGAGTGGTAAATATAGGAGTGGGGAAATCTTCTGTGGTCCTGGGTCTACGCCAAGGTACAGCTTCAGGGGAGAGGGGAGTGACAAGGATTTCTCCCTCCAATCCTAGACCAGGAGGGGAAAACTCAGTAGGAACACTCCCGAAATTTAGGAAACAGGAAACCTCAGAAAAAGGTATGTTAAGAAACTGAGGAGGAGAAAATGGAGTTCCTACAGAAGGATATGGCAGATTACCTAGTTCAGCGGCGAAAGCTTCTCCTTTAGAGGCCTTTCCTTTTCTGAGAACCACCTCTGGATCAATTTTAGGTGTAGCTAGAGGCAGTTGTGTATGGGACCACGTGTGTCTGCCTCTGAAAGCCACAATTAACACGGCAGGTTCGCCACAGTGGAGTCGCCAGGTGCATTGTAGCAATCTTCAAAGGCTCTGATACATGATGCACCTTCAGAATCAGAGGCTCAATGTCGCTCAATCCTAGGGAAAATTTTCAACTTCATCCCCGACAGCGACACCAGAAATGTTAGCATCAGAATTCACTCCTGGATTGCGATAGGAGCAGAGCCCAATGCCCATCAGTTTTATGTCACGATAAGTTTAAGGGATGATAAAATGGTTAGAGACCCAGGACAGAATCACTTTAGCTCAAGGACCAGGTCTGGTATGTAAAGAACAAAGGAGGTCTTGATCTAACTTCAGTCAGTGGGTTGATTGTAAAATGAGCAAGTGGAAGACTTGGTGAGAGGAGTGAGCAAAACTACCTCTGGCAACAGGCCTTTCAGTAGTTTGCAGAAGAAAAACTCTAAATGAAAGATCCTCTTGGTTTAGAGTTTTGGGTAACTGAAGGGGTGACTTGACTAGATCCTCCAATTCCAAGTCATTCAGCATTGACAAAATCACAAGACCGATTAGAGACAACACAGTTGTTACAGTGATCCAACCTACATCATCCTATAACAGCTACAACTCGATTGGATCCTCCAATTCCAAGCTGTTCTAATACAGTATGAACAAATACATGGAAAGAATCTAACATTCATTAGGCAAGAAGTATCAGATGTTAATACATAACAAGAATAACCAGTGCTTCATTAAAGCTTTTACAATCGGGAGCCTTGCTCAACCATCGATCCTTAACAAAATACAAAAATTGAGTCTATATACTCAAAAAAAATCGCCTAACCGAGGCATGCTCGGACCTCCAAGGCGTGGCATCCCTTCAGTCAAACTCGGACGGATATTCTTCATCAGACGCCACCTTAACTGTGCATGGCTCCTGCAAGGGGGGTAGTTGAGTCATTAAGTGTCGAGTTAGCGTGTGCAGACCTCTCTGGCTAGTCGAGGACTTGACATGGCTTCTTTGGAAAAAATCGACACACAGGACCATCTCGGGTAGATTGCTTGCCAGATCCTCCATACCTTACACTTAATGAGTGATTAGAGGTTTCAGCTACCCCCTCCCACCTTCATTTACTCCCAGCAAGAACCAGGATTGAGACCGAACCGGATGGCACCTAGAGATCGCGACGATCCCTTCTGTGACTAAACTCGACGCTTTTGGCCACTCTTGAACAGCTCTTTCTATTTCCCAAGTGATCATGGGCCGTGACCCTGCACTTATCCTCAAAGGCGCTTTCAATGTTTCGGGGTTCGTGGATAAGAAGGAGCTGATCCTTTCTCTTTAAAGTCGCGATGGGTGAAATGTCGAGATGGCCTAATTGGGTGCCACGTGTCCCTCTCTGATCTGACGGTCCTGAACTCATTTGGTGATACTATGGGCCCGAGTCCTGGACGCTCTCGACACTTTGTGTCTCAGGGATATGAAGGAGATGCTCCTTGTGCTTCGAAGTCACGACGGGCGAAAAGGCGAGGAGCCTAATCGCGCACCACGTGTGTTCAAGGATAAATTCGTGAGTGCGGACACAGACCAATCTCCACAGATCCACCCGGATCTGGAACAAACCGTGACAGAATACTACTCTTTCCCTAGTTTT
>SNQJ01S0065928.1:31765-53714 GCA_010110895.2 Picea sitchensis | reverse complement strand
AAACTGACAAGTGTAACTTTCTTCATGAAAATGATCTTAAAGAAGAGCCAGATCTTCTATCACCATGTCATTATCATGTCATCATCTTGATAACCAAAAATGAGGATAACAACGTGTCCCTTTTGGATGGAAGGTTGAGACTGCTCCATGATACTGCGGGCCCGACTCTGGGTGCTTTCGGGGTTCAGGGTTTCGAGATGTGAGATGATGAGGAACCTTTACCCTTCGAACTCTCGAATGCCAATATGACAACATGACTAGATCTTGCACCACATGTCACTGGATCGGACGGCCCAGATTTTGCCTTGACATATAGGTGCTATCTTATGTGCTATATCTCGAGTAACTTGGTATCCCCGAAATCCTGATGACCGTCGATCAGCTCTATAGATGGATCTCGATCACTGAAAAAACAAATTCACCCGCTCTCTTGACTTGTAACCTGAAATGAGATTTTTCCATGCTGCGCTTGGGCACTTCTTGTGCAACCTACAGACCTGGGTACTTTTGTGCCCAAGAAAAAAATTGTTGCTAACATGACCCATGACCTAGAGTTGGCTGCCATAGTACATGCTTTAAAAATGTGGAGGCACTAACTTCTGGAAAGGAGATTTGTGCTTATGACAGACCATTGTGGGTTGAGGCACATGTTTGATCAACCAAAACTCAACACCAAGCAAGCTAGGTGGATGGATCTCCTAAGTGAATTCGATTTTGAAATCAAACACATAAAAGGAAATGAAAATAGGGTGGTTGATTCCCTTAGCATAAGTATAAAAACGATTCATCTGGCAACAGTAAGCACTTGTGAAATGGATGTTAGGGAAAGAATCAGAAATTCATAAGAGACAGATGTATTCTTTAAGACTGTGATGCCATACCTAAGACAAGAACCTACAGGGTTGAAGTATGAAGGCTACCAAATGCTTGAGGAAGGGTTGTTGACTTATAAAAATAGATTGTATATTCCAAATTGTGACGACTTGAAGAGGTTCATAATGGATGAACTGCATAAGAGACCATATATTGGTCACTCGGGATATCAGAAGATGATCACGACCACTAGGAAACAATTTTATTGGCATGGGTTAAAGAAATACATATCTAACTATATAGCTAAGTGCCTAGGATGCCAGCAAGTTAAGGCAGAACACCGACATCCAGCAAGATTATTAAAGAATGATTCCATCATGGTCGTGGTGGACAAACTGAGTAAGTCTGCTCATTTCATCCCTGTCAAGTCAACTTGCAAGGAAATAGATATTGCCAACATCTTCATGAAGGAGATATTCAGACTGCATGGCATGCCCAAGGAAATTGTATCTGACAGAGATACCAAATTCACTTCAAACTTTTGGAAATCCCTAATGGCCGGTTTCGAGACTAAATTTTTGTTTAGCATAGCCTATCACCCTCAGACTAATGGACAGACAGAAAAAGTAAACCAAATAATAGAGGACATGCTAAGGATGCACGTAATGCATCAGCCTAAGAAGTGGGAAGACTACCTACCATTGGTAGAGTTTTCCTACAACAACAGTTATCAGGAATCCTTGAAGATGATCCCCTTTGAAGCCCTCTATGGTAGACAGTGAAAGATCCCAATCAGCTGGAGTAATCCAGTGGACAAAATTACAATCAGACCCGACATGCTGAAATAAATGGAACAACAAGTAGTGTAGATAAGGAAAAATCTGAAAATTGCTCAAGACTGACAAAAAAGTTATTCTGACAGAAAGAGAACTCCCTGAGAGTTCAAAGTCGGAGACCATGTCTATCTCAGAGTTAGACCCCGGAAGAGTTCCGTGAGAATGGGAGCATGTGCCAAGTTGGCACCTCGGTATTGTGGACCCTTTGAAGTCCTAGATAGAGTGGGACCTGTAGCCTATAGAATAGCACTTCCTCCCACAGTAAAGGCACATAATGTTTTCCATGTTTCATTATTAAAGAAATATGTACATGATTCTAACCATATAATTGACTGATCTATGAGCCAAGTGGAACCTAAGGGAGAATTCCTGCCAGAACCCTAATGCATACTAGATAGGAAGGAAACCTCACTCAGGAACCGAACCATTGCACAAGTCAAGGTGCAATGGAAACACTTTTCCCTAGATGAGGCTACGTGGGAAATGGAAGATGCCATGAGACAGGAATATTTTATTTTGTTTACTTCTGTACATACCTATCATGTTGTTAGATATAACATCGAGGATGATGATTACTTTAAGGGGGAGGGAATTGTAACACCCTATTTCCCCCAGTCTGTAAATATAACTTTATTTGCCAGGAACTATGGAAAACTCAAAGTGTGAATGTTTGATTTGGGTGGACCTTTGTATAAAAGTTGATGAATGTAAATCCTGTTATTGTAATAGATAATGGAAACATGTTGCATGACTGTTGAGAAGGGGACATGCTAAGAAAGACCACGATTTCTAATGGAAAGGTGGTGGAGGGTACCCAGAATGATTGCATTCACTTCCAATGAACCAACACTATTCTGGAATTAATTTCTCAAATCAGAACAAACCTCTAACCCAGGAATGAATTACAATCAGACTGGTAGGTGGTAAGGCCTCCTCAAGAGTTAATGAGGGGATGGGGCAGACTGCCCATATGTAAGGCTTACAGACCTGACCACGGACTGGATATTTGAGCCACAGGCAATCTTGCTGAGCAAGGAAAGAAAAGAAGCAAGGTGTGGGCAAAGGGGACCAATGAAAAATGCAAAGACGAGAGAGGAAACTCTCGGGGTCTGAGGAAGGATTGAAAGAGAAAAAATGATTTTTGATCACAGGGAATGGATACTGAGTCAAGAGAAGGAGAGTAACCTTTTTCCTCGTCTATTCTTGTATAGGGAGAAGGAGAGTAACCTTCATCCCTAACTTTTGTTGAGCTAGAAGTAAGAGATTGAATCTCAGAGCATCATGGCCTAAGCTTGGGGGTGGTCAGTGATAAATCAATTAGGAGTGACTGAACCTATGGTTGGGTGGAAATGAGAACCTCTCTCGGCAGTTGCATCACGCCTTATGGTTATGATAAGTGTTTCTTTCATGTTTTGTGCTTCAACTGGAAATAATGAGTGCATGCTTATATTTATACGCCTGTAAATGGTCTCTGTATTGAATGGTTTAGTTAAGGATATTTTTGAATGAGTGAAAAAATCTTAAGTCCTTTAGAGCCAACAAAGATCAAGAAGGATAGTGAGGTTCAAGTATCCAAAGGGAATATCCTTTCATTTATGAGATGAACGGATGAGGTCTCTTTGGGAGGATCCAGGGTCGGTAGTGACCATTAGATTTGAGGAAGGGGCGCAGGCGTTAACGTCTCTATTCCTTCAGTCTTCGCAAGATCGCACATCAGAGGACTTGCACATTGGCATTCCTATACTCCCGAAACCCAAAATCGCAATGTGATCTGGACCGTAAATCTAAGGATCTATCAGGACCCTCCCTGACTGTCAAATCTAAATGCGAGGAGCAACAGCTGTTGGATTCAGGAAAGGTACATGAGGGTTAAACCCTTCAAAAGTATAAAGGAGAATGGACCTTGCCAAGTCTCAGAGTTCTGAAACCATCGGGACCATCCATCGTCAAGTTAGACAGATGGAAACAGATCCGAGAGTTCGAGGATTTGAACTTCGGAAGATTTGCATGGGAAAGAGTGGAGTTGATCCTAGCCGTTGGTGCTGGGAAGGATGCATGGAAAGCGATCAACGTTTCACTAACTCTCACATCAAAGAAGTCAAAGGGTAGAGCTCTAGGAACTCGCGATGCACAAAATCGCGATATGATCTGAGTCGTCCATCGGAAGGGACACGTGGCGAGAACTCATCATTTTGATGACTCACAAAGTATAAAGGTCAAGGGACAAAGCCATGAGAACACGCAAAGTGAGAATTCATGAAATGATCACAACCATTGATCGAAGGAGGAAGTTGAACCGTAGATCTAACCTCTTCAAGATTTCACGACTTGGGAAATTAGAGGCAAGAGTTCTGCGAAGTCGCGATACGCGAACTCGCGAGTTGATCTGATTCATTGGATCAAGGAGATATATGGACCATTGATTGTCCAGGGAGACGAGATTTGAATTCATGAAATGTGAAATCATGACGCGCTTGAAATATTGGCCCACAGTTACAGCGAAGGGTCACATCAGTGAAGGAGAACCGAGGGACTAGCACGCGATAGGCTCCTTTCGGGAATTCGGGAGTTGGGAGAATCAGAGTGACTCACATGTAGAAGTTGTGAACTATGAAATCGCAACGCACCTTTGGAATAAGCGACTAGACACAGCCTTGGTCACATTGAAGGGAGGGCTTAACCGGGAGAGCTAGCACCTAAGTACGCTAAGGTTTTCAAAGGCGTTAAGGAGAAGGTTGTGGGTACCCTTAGTCCTGCACCAGGTAGTCAAAAAGTCCTATGATTGTTTTCAAAACGAGACTATCAAGGTCTTAGAGATTCGTTTGGCTCTAGAAGTCGAGGATCCTTGACTAGAAGGCCGAGCCAGTTCCCAATTGTCTCAATTAGAATCCATAGAGAGAGAGAATTTTCTCTTGTTAAGAGGAATGAAAATTTTGCCTCGTTGTGGGTGTGTTACAAAATGCATAAGATAACTTTGATAGAGTAGTGCATGTGCAGCTCAAACAAAGATAATTCTAGATCAACCTCAAATAATTTATATTCAGAAAACTGGGTTACAAAGTACAGTCGAGATTGTTCCCAAAATAACTCTCTTTAAGTTTCTTAAAAAATATATAGTTCCAACATATTCTTTGAAATTTAAATGCATTTTTCATAAAGACTGGGATTGGGGATCCCATGGACCATTAAGAAAATATACACAAGAATGAATATTTGTATAAGGAAGAAAGTGGGCAACGGAAGGACATCAAGACATGGTAAGAAGAAAAAGGAAATTATCAGTCTTCGATTAAACCTTTCTATTTAAAGAGGTGGAGTGACTAGATAAAGGACTCGATAAAGAAAGAAGAATGTGATCAATATGAACTTACTATTATGGTATCTCTCTCCTGTCACTTGCTTGTTGATGTCCTTTTATGGCTTTCATCGACGGTTACAGGAACTGTTTCAACCGCCCTTTTCCCTTCATCAGTGAGCTTGTCGATAACCTTTTTAAACCACTCCTCAATATAGCTTCTCATTGGTGCCATGTTGATTTCATGGAGGATTTATTTATTGAAAATATCACCTTCTAACTCCCTTATATCAATGAAAATATTTCTCAAAGCTTCTTCAATATCTTGATTTTTCATTGAATAATCCACTAGCCAGTTTTCCACGTCATCTTCACTATACTCAAGAATACCATAGAATTTTTCAAATGATCTCCCCTTAAATATCTCAACTTGTTTGTAGAACTCTTGCTTGGTAAGGAACAATGAGTTGAGAATCAATTTGGGGTGTTGGACCTCATTGGTGCTCCTAGCTAGGTCTATCTCAGTCATCTTTTTGAAAAATTCTTCTCTCCTACTGATGGCATGGCTACATGCTTTGACAATAATATTCAAGTTCTTAACCTTTTCCTTCCATCATGCATTTAGTTGTTTTATTTGGTTTGGAGAAGGGAGCTCCTCCTCTCTTCTTCTCAACTTTGTCATGTTGGTAACTTTAATACTAAAGGGTACGACCGCATCAAGGTAAAAACCTTCCTCATTTCTAAAATTTTCTTGTAAATATTCATTGAAGGCATGTTCCCTCGTTCCAAAAAAGACCATGCTCTTTGACATATCCCAAGCCTTTGTAACTAGTTCCATTATTTACACATAGCCCCTGGATGATCTGAGTAGGCAGATCCCTTTAGTTTTGTTGCAGGTGTGATAGGCCCAATTATTACTAAAGGACTAGCAAGCATTGGAAGAGGCATTAAAGCTTCCTCCAATTGTTTGACTTTTTCCTTTAGCTTGAAGTTCTCCACTTCAAGGCCTCCAATAGAATCGTCTAGAGAATACCTAGTTGCTCGGTGAATTTTTGAAATTTGGGAAGGCCGCATGTTCCACAGGTTAATCTCTGAATGAGATTTACCCTTCTTATTCTTTACATCTCTTTTCTCAATAATCAAATTTTTGGACTCGCTATCAAAAATAGTGCTTTGAAATACAAAAGACTCTTCCTCATCGAAGGTATCGCTCTCAATTATTTCCATTAGAGGATTTTGGTGAGCCATTTCCTCAGGTTGATTAGTGTTGGGGAGCAGTTTTTTGATGTCAATCTCAAGTTCCATATCCTCGAGGGAGAGGTCACGGATATCGCTTTCAGTTCGAGGTCCCTCCTCTTCTTGCACAATGTTTTTTTTTTCTTCCTAACGGGAAGCATATGGGAGCTTTCAATTTTTATTGAAGGAGTGTTCTTATCTCCTCCTCCACCTAAATAATTGTGGGTTACTTTCTTAATTTGGTGGGCCCTTGGATCACTTCTCTGATATGTTGTACTCTTTGGAGTGATAGCTGGGTATTGGGCACTCTTCTCACCTGAACCTTTTCCTTTCTATTTGTACAACTCATGATTGTTGAGTATCATTTCCAGGTCACCAGTGTCATGAGCAAGAGTTCCCAAGACATTATATCCATCTTCATTCAAAATATCATTAATAAAAGAATTGTTGAAGCCAACTGCGAGTAGATGTTCTACAAAAATTCTGCTAGGGTCAAACCCTTTTACCCTTTCAGTATACCTTAGGTTCAGGCTATGGAAATGGCCTGCAAATTCATCAATTTTGTTCATATTTCTGAATATGAAGTCCCCAACTTTCCAAGGCAGAGATATGAATTGCTTTTTTCTCTTTTCATGGAAAAAATGCAACCAGTAGTTGTACTTTCTTGCTATTTCAATAACAAGCATTTTGTGAGATATGTGGCATGGAAGAAAGGAAGGATTTTCCTTGGAACCGAAAATCCTTCTGATGTTGTAATCCTCCATTTGTTCTGGTGTCCCCTTCCTATCCAGGAACTTTCTCGCCTTGTCAGACATCCAAGGAGTGTCCTTCCCAAACAACAAGCCTTTAAAAACTAAGACAAAATCATTAAAAAATTCATAAAAATGTTGGGAAGCCTTCTGCCTCCATAATGTTTGATACCATAAGGTTACCGGGTCAAATTCACAGTTTACCTTCTTACACACATATAATCTCAAAAAATGACAGCAATGAGCTATCGTGAAAACCAAATAAGATGACATAAATAATTTCTTCTCCTTTTATTGTGATAGTTGGGAAGAGATTTCAATGGAAATCAACTTACCCAATTTGAAGATGGCCTATTCCTTGACCATAAAGTATAAAATGTAAAGAATCATGTGGGAAATGTTGGTTTTAGTTTCTTGTCCTGTTATCCTCGTGAAAAGCCAAGCAATTTCCCGTAAAGGGTTTTTGAATGATCTAACCTCCAATCTTGTGATGTCCTTGAGGATGGTCGTTGTGTTTTCCAGGAACTCAGGTAGAAGTTCCAACCCATTTTCATGCTTCTTTAAGAATTCTCTGCAATCTTCTCCCCTGAAGGTAAGCGTTGGCTTGAGAAGTCTCAACATCTTACGAAATACCTGACGCGACAAAGAGACAGGGGAATGATCCTGCAATCGAATGATCCGATGGCTTGGAATATATCTCTTGGCACACCAGGTGACCAACTCCTTACAATCAAAGAATTTTGGGACACAACCTGTGTGTGCAATTCAAAATGCCCAAATTACTTCCTTCGCAGCAGAAGTGGATGAGTAGTAAGAATATTCCCTAGACCACTGAAATCTCTGGTCCTCACGCTCGAAAATGTTCAATGTTTCTCCACAGAACTATTGTCGAGTTGCTGCCATAAGTTGATGAGGACGTTCCTTTTCTCCAGATAATATTTGAGATGAGTGCTCAAGTTATAATATAATCTTCCACAAATCATGCTTTAATGCGGTTTAATGAGAAATTTCCTCAATCCCTTCGCTTATTAATGGAAATCTTTATGGGACCTGCATAATGAGTTATTATATTTTAAAACATAATAAATGTGTATTGGGAAAAGTACGAAGATGGAGGGGACGGACGGGAGTGACATAGGACTTGAGATTTTTTGTGCACCTACCAACCCGAGAACCCGCGACTGTAGAACATCGAAAAAATGGCTAAGTGTTGTAGCCCAGTCAGTCGGACTTAACATAGGAGAGATGAGATAATAGGAGCTGGGGGGGGTCCAATGGTCAAAATGTATATTACAGAACTTTGAGTGAAAAATGTATATCGCGGAACATGGGATATGAAAGACTTGAATCCGCCAACCCAGGAACCCGCGATAGAAAAAAATGGCTAAGTATAGAATAGTTTCACGATCGATCGAACTCATGATTGAGAACATGGATGGATATGAGAAACCCATGAGTCTGCGAACCTGAGAACCCACCTTTTTAAAAAATCGACTAAGTGTAGTAACTAGAAAGGGAGAATAGAGGGGAAAAGAGAAAAAGGGTATTCGGGTAAGTATAGAAGAGGGAAAATAAAAGGACCAAAGAAATTGGGAAAAAGGAAAAGGGAAGTGAGATTTTGGAAGCGGGAATAGGTCTCAACACTCCTCCTATGTTGCAATACCTCCAACTCCAATAGAGGAAGATGCAGACATATGTAATTGATATTTTCCCTTGATAGCTCTGCATCTACATGTAATAGAGTAACCACCGGTATCATAAAAAAAATTGGAGATTTGAATATAAGAAAAATAAACTACATGATGAAAACAAAAAGAAAAGTAGAGACATAAAATAATATAGAGATCTTCCATACCGATCCCTTCTGCATTTTTTTGCTAACCTCACCTCAGGTTTCTTCCTTCGTTTAGAGTTTTAGAGGCAACAATAATGAGTAAATTGTGTAAAATGTACTTCAAATTGAAATCGTATACTAAGCGGGCAAGCTCAAATTTAAAATTATCGCTTATTGGAAAATTCAGGCAGGTTCAAACTTAATTTTTTCGCTCAATGAAAAATTCAAATAGATCAACATGGTGCATGTATGTATATACTATGGGCCTATTATGCTTATGGCATGGGTGCACCAGAAGTCTTGTTAAGTCTATGGAATGCCAAAATGCTTGAATTATGTTACGTTGTTGTTGTTGATTTTGTTTACAGCTACAGTCGTTAAACGTATAAGAGAGGGGGCGAAAGGAAGTCGATTGATGTAAATGAGAGAGGTGGAAGAGGTGACAAATAGTAATGGCGGCTTCTGTCATAGATTTTGGATGAGTCGAGTCGTTAGATTAGTGACGCTCCAGACCGAACAATCTACCCATCAGAATCAAGGTTCGACGAGAGTCAGAAAAGGTGTAGTTCATTTGGCTTTTAGCCAATGCCTCTAACATGCGTGTGGTCTCGGCATCGACGGTGGAAATATCCTTGGCCTCGGTGGCGGCCTTAGCCTTGACCTTGGTTTTGGTGGTGAAACAGGAGATGTATTTGTGGCACGTGTATTTTTCGTTGACACCTACGTCGGCGTCATTGACATCTTCAACTACATCATCGACGTCCTCAACGACGACATTATATTCATCCAGCGTGCGGCCAGCTCCGGTGCGCGCAACTGCTTCTCAGGAGATGGGAGGGCCAACGAGGATGTAGGGGATAACCTTTTCTAATCTCTGCAGTTCCTCCCAGATTGTGTCAGTGATGTAATAACACATTTTTTGGTTGATAAATAACATTTTTAGGTCCACTCCCCTCTCGAGAAGGAAATTTATGCCCAAGTACTGCAACTTGATTGAATTGAATTCATGCATCCAGATGTCCCTCCTATCAGACGGAATATCCTCTTGGAGCACAAAATAATTCGCTCTTTTGAAAACTCGACCTAGGAAATGTTGCAACAGAGAATAAGTCATGGAGACTCCTAGGCATCGTATAAACTAGTCGATTACGCCTTGCATCAGTGCTCCAACCAATGTGATCTTCATGAACTTCCATAAACCAACATAGAGTTGCAAGTCTAATAAAACATTATTCAAAATTAATTCCATTTTGTCCCTTGACATAGTTCCTCCACCAATGACTAACGATAGCACGCTTAATTTAATGTCCTAGTCGTTCTCCTCCTCCTACTTCGATAGCCCAAACTGATAATTTTTCTCGTCCTCTTCTTAATAATCATCATCATTTTTATTTTTTACCAAGGAAGGCATTTGTTGGATTATTGAGAGGGGGCGTGAATCAGTAATAGAGAAATTTAATTCTTTTTAACCACAAAATGCAAGTGTTATATCAATGTAGAATTATCATCCAATATTTGTAGAGTAAATAAACAATGAACAAATGATAAATCATACACATACACAGTACACCAATGTTTTTAGTTGTAAACCCAAAGCGGGAGAAAACCACATAATTCTTTTTCTTATGTCTTTAAGAATTACATTCATTGGAAGCACCAACTTCCTTTGTTTTCCAACTGCAACTGGAAGGAGGCTCCAACCCCCTAGTGCCTGGCCGGGAAGGGAGAGCAACCCCTAGTTTCTCGGGCTACAATATGAGGGAAGCTCAACTCCCTAATTCTCACGGCTACAACCACCTGCCCTTGCCTCGTCCAGCCTCACAGTGCGTAGAAGTAGAATGATGGAACCAGCGTCACACTATCATTGTGAGATATACTATTGTAAACTATGCCAATCAACCTACACCAAACAACCTGGCAACCATTACCAATAACATGTGCCAGCATGTACCATAAACAAGTTCATCAACCTATACCTCAACCTTTACCATAAGTAAATGCATCCAACCATGCATCAAACCTGCACAAATAACCTATCCAAACAACACTAATCAACGGCCTGCCATAAATAAGTGCATCAACCATGCACAAGCCACGGCCACCTCAACTTGTACCATCAATGGGTGCATCAACCATGCACCAAATATGTATAATAATGCATCAAATACACATAAATGTGACTCATCAATGTACCAACATCATCAACCACCTCTGTAATGTCCCAGCTCATCAACTACTTGTCTCAACCATGCTTGCCCAACATGTACCTCAAACAAAATCCCTCCATCAATTTCATCATCCAAATCTGATTTGTAACTCGTAATAGACACGGTGTATATGATCCGCATACACCAAACCTTCCTTAACTTTAACAACAGACTAGCATTTTCATCAAACTTTACTTTAGTCTCCAATGACTAGTTTTTGGATTAGTCGACAAGCCTAACTTGAAATAATCATAACTATGTAAATGTAATGAATAAAGATCTGAAAATGAGTACCAAAATGTTCTTCAATGTCGCTGTGCAATTCCTCCGGGTTCACTACTTGGAACCTCTCATACTGCAAAGCGGTTATAGAAAAATGGCATACCTTGTTGAATTCGCTTATTCTAGAGAGAACTTGTAGAGCATTCCTGCATAGGATATTTGTTGTATGGATCTTAAAATGGTACGAGGAATAATGCAGATTGTACTCTAACCAATACATTTGGTATTATTGAATTTGAATCTGTTATGAATAGGTATGGCGTTTTTACCCAAAACACATGTTTAGACTAGTTTGAGGACTAGACAAAACCCTATTTTCCATGAAGTGTAACTCCAAAATACAATGACCCACGAAGTGGAAATGTTTATCACCTTCTTGGATATCTTTCATCAAATGGACTCCATGTTAGGTGGTTTGAATCATTATAGAAAAAATTGCTCTAAAAAATGTTGAGATTCGCAATAAATAACATACCTTAGAAGCATCATCAAATAATTTATCCTCCTTGAATTTCAGCCTTCTTTACTTCACCTTCCTCTGAGATTTCAACTTGAATATCCTTTGGTTACCTCGATGCTTGTGAATGCTTCAATATGTAGTGTGATTGAATAAAGAGACCCTTGCCTCTTATTTATGCTTTTATTTAGCTTTCTCGAGAGGGGTTACCTTCTAACCATCGTAACAACTTTCCTTATTTTAGGGCCTAACCCACTTCCTAACCACTTGTCCACTTAATGAATTTCTCCATTAACTTTATTACTTAGTAATTTCTCCATTAACTTTATTATTTAAATAATTTCTTTTGTATCCACTTTGACTTATAGTACACTCATCACTTCACTTTATTATTTAAATAATTTCCTTTTTTTTAACCACTTTGACTACTTTGACCTTTCGGGGCTTCTAGATGACTCATGAGGGTTCTCCAACTTCACATGGCCATAACTCGCTAACCGTGAGGATTTATGTGACGTTCCACATACCACCGGAAATGGAATGACATGTACTATCCATCTAGAATAGTATTACCTTCAAATATATTAAAATTCATACCATTATACATCAAACAAATGTGGGTCCATTACCCAAACCTTTGTGCTACCAGACTTTCTTCAAGGGTTGACATCAATGACAACCAACCCAATTAATCAATAATATCCCCCTTTGGCATTGATGGAAACACTCTGATGCAATACTGAAGTCATATCACTCATGCTCCCTCTGTAACCATCGCTCCCCCTAGAACCATGCCTCTGTGCTCTTTCTCCTTACCTTTGCATCTAATAAATCTCTTCCCCTTTGTCATCAATGGAAAATGTATCTTCCCATCTGGGGATGCTCCACTGGTGCTTCGTCAGTCATCAATGCAACCTACCCAATCTACATCTATGTAGGAAATAAGTGATAGATCCTTTCCTTTCGGATACTATAATCTAAACTCTTTTGTTCCTTTGAGATATCTAAAAATCCTCTTCACTATTAAGACATGTGATTTCTTTGGTGCTACTTGAAATTGTGCCACCTGTCCAACTGCCTGCGTTACATCTGGTCTGGATGTTTTCACATATAGTAAGCTACCAATCATTGACCTGCATTGCTTATGGTATGTAGACTTTGAATCATCCTCTTTTCTCATCTTGCAACTGGTTTCCATAGGAGTGGTAATTGGTTTGCAATCTTCCATTTCGAACCTCTTTAGAATTTCTCTGATATACTTAGTTTGAGAAATAAAAATTTATTGTTTTCTTTGACATATCTGAAGACCCAAAAAGAAGGATAGTTCTTCGAGTAATGACATTTCAAATTCATTGTACGTATCCTTTGCAAATTTTTGGCTTAAACTGTCATCAATACTTCCAAAAATAATAACATCAACACAAACTTCAATTAATAAAATACTATCTTGAGTTACCTTGATGTAGAGGTTTTTGTCTGCACTTCCTTTTCTGAACCCTTACTATTGTAGATATTTATCCATTCTAGATTATCATGCTCTAGGAGCATGTTTTAGACCATACAATGCCTTCTTCAATTTACAAACATAAGTTGCATTCTTTGACAACTGAAATCCTTCTGGTTGTTCAATGTAGACTTCTTCTTCAAGTTCCTTGTTCAGAAAAGTTGATTTAATGTCCATATGATACACTTTGATATTCTTGGAGCATGCATAAGATAAAATCAATCGGATTGCTTCCATTCTAGCAACTGGAGAAAATTTCTCTTCAAAGTCGATTCCTTCAACCTGTGTGTATCCTTTAAATACAAATCTAGCTTTGTTCCTTGTAACCTGTCCATCTTCATTCAATTTATTTATGAAAACCCACTTTGTGCCAATCACATTCTTATTCCTTAGTCTTGGAACCAATTCCCAAGTGTCATTATTCTCTATTTGATCCAATTCTTCATTCATGGCATTATTCCAGAATTCATCCTTATTGGCCTCTTCAAAATTGTTTGGTTCAATCGTAGATAAGAGTGCTAGGTGCATTTGTTCTGGTGAATAGATTCTTCTTCTAGTCTCAACTCCTGCATCCTTGTTTCCGATAATCTGATTTGAAGCATGATTCTTCTGTACTCGTTTTCTAGATTTCTTTGGAGGCACTTGTTGAACTTGCTCTTTTACTTCTTCATCTTCCCCTTCTACTTCTTCTTCATATTCTTCTTTTTCTTTGTAAAGTTGTTCCACTGATTCATTTTCTTCTTCCTTTGATTCTCGTCCACTTGTTTCATCAATTGTTCCATTGATGCTTTCCACAACTTTATTCAATCTCACATTGTAACACTTGTATTCTTTCCTTGTACTTGAGTAACCAACAAGTACTCCTTTGTCCACACGAGAATCAAACTTTCCCATTCTGCCATCTTCTCTTTTGATGTAGCATTTGATTCCAAATACTCTAAAGTGCTTCACATTTGTTAGTCTTCTTTTCCATAGCTTGTGGGGAGTTTTGTCATTGTTGTTTCTAAGCATTACTCTATTTTGAATGTGAATTGTTGTATGCACTGCATGTGTCCAAAAAATATCTGTCAATTTGGAATCCATTCTCTCATCCATGTTGGACACACTGATCACACTGATCAACAACAAAGATCATCAATAATACATCACCACAAAGAACACAAATAACACAAGATGTATGTACATTTTTTATTTTTATTAAGGACTACAATCCTTGGGGTTTTATCGGCAACAAATGAATAGAGTATCAACTCCACAAGAGCACCAGCTCTGCAATTCAAGACTCGTCTTACACAACTCAGCACCAATTGATAACAGGATTCAATACTCAATAGATACCAATCTATAAACAGTTACACAACCTATTAGTAGCTCAACACGTGTATGTACATGCCCTACCAATAGTGCAGCCCGCATATGTATGCGGCCTATCTGTACTGCAGCCTGTGTATACCTCCTGAATAACTAGGGTTTTCTCTCTCCAAAAAACTCATATCCTCTGTAGTATCTGTCACATCCACTTCTACCTTTCACTGTCCAATCTGTACCATAACCAATCACAACACATCTATGTTTTCCAACAACTTACTCATGCTCCTCAACCATACAATATGAATGTTACTTAATCATATATAAGTAACCAGTATACTATGGAAACCATATCAGTAATGAAACATAAGAGTGTTGCTCACTAAGTCAATCAACCAACATACACCATATCACAACGGCCATACTAAGAATGCCTTAAGTATTCACCATATAAAAAGAAAAAGTATCCATCAAGACAACTAAGTAACCATACCAAAATATTCTATGACATATCTGAGCCCATAAAATGTCGATCTAGAATTTACTTCAGCCTTCAGAAACCTGGCATCGACTCTCACTCAAGTCTCCATGACACTCTCCAACTGTACGCGCTTTGATCTCCTTCAGCCCGTGTGTGTACGCGTCCTGTCTCACTAAATCTCGTGTATGTACATGCTCTGGCTCACTGCAGCCCGCGTACTCCTTCAGAAACTAGGGTTTCTAAACGTCTGAAACTTTCATCGTCGAGATCTCAGACTTAGGGAAACTTTGATGCATCCATGAGTACTTGCAATGAATCTTTCACCCAGAATAGATATTCAATATGCTCAAGAAAGATTCTTATAAAAGACACCCTTGCTCTCTTATTTATACTCTCCTAGTAGCTTCCTTTAGGAGCATCCACTTGGCCACTTTGTCCACATATCCACTTTGTCCACATAACCAACTTTGTCCACTTAGCCACTTTGTCCACATAGCCACTTGTCCACTTAACCCACTTTTTCCACATAGCTACCTTTGTGCATATAACCAACTTTGTCCACTTAGCCATTTTTTCCACATAGCCACTTGTCCACTTAACCCACTTTCCTTATTTTAGGGTTAACCCACTTATAACCACTTTCTATAATTAGTAAGTTCTCCATTAACTTTATTATTTAAATAATTTTTTTGCATCCTCTTTGAATTATAGTACACTCATCACTTCACTTCATTATTTAAATAATTTCTTCCTTGTAAACACTTTGACTAATTTGACCTTTTGGGGCTTCTAGTCAACACATGAGGGTCCTCCAACTTCACAAGGCCATAACTCTCTAACCATGAGGATTTATGTGATGTTCCACATACAACCGTAAATGGCATGAAGAGAACTTTCCATATAGGATAGTTTCACTAACAAAATCATTAATATTCATTTCATTATTCCATAGTTAAGCTTGGGTTCTCTAACCATACTTCTAGGATAACTCAATTGTAATGCGTCTTCCCGCGAGGGCTTTCACCATAAGGGGACCACTTTGGAGTTCATCCATTTGTACTTCCTATCAACCACGACAATACAATAATGATTCATATTTACATCAATCCAAATGGAATAACCCATGACAACATGTCACTATGACATTGTCCCTCTGCCATTGATTCCATGCATGACCACATGATCCAATGATCAATACATTAATGCATCAGTCCATCTAAGCATCATATATCAATTACAACACATCAATCCATATTCATATATGCATCAATCCATCTATGCATCATATCTCAATGACAACATATTGATCCATCTTCATCTATGAATGATATCATATAACTATGACTTTAGTTGACATCAATTCATTGACAACAATGACAATACATGATCCATCAATCCCTACATCAATATACTATGACAAGACAGTGTTCTTTTGACATCAATTCTTTGACATCAATGAAAATATGATCCAACAATACACTGTCATATATATTTCCAAACCTGCTAAGTGTTCTTACGAATCCATCTCTGTCCATACTATCCAAGACTATGCTACACAACTATCCATCATTTTGACTCATATGTCATTGTACTATCATGAAGTACTACTACAACTTATTAATCTATCATATTGTACTTCTGCTAACTGAATGCACTGAATCTGTCTACTCAAACTCTACAAGTTGCTCGGAGGATGGTTCGTTGGTCTGTCTTAGTTACCGCATAGACTCCCTCTGTCTATTATTCATATTATCTAGGAGTCTCTAAGTTGGATGGCTCAGAACAATTCCTGCTCTGATGTGTATTCATCATCATCTTCATTAGTAGATTTATCATTTCTCTAATATCTGACTTCCTTCTTTCTGTCTATGGATTCATCTTTCACTACAATGCCTAAAAGTACAATCTCGTGAACCTATTCCTTATTTACCTATCCTTCTTTTCTTTCAGTTATTTTCCAAACCTTTCTGTATCTGACATCTTTCCTTTTCTCAGTAGAATTTTCTTCATCTCGTTTTATTTCCAATCTTGTGATCTCTGGGACCTAGTCTTTTTTCACCTATTCATCATGTTTTCTTATCCATACTTTCTTATATCTGATATCAATGTTCTCTTTCATGGAATTATCGGTCATGCTTCTACAATCACTAATTTTGTGTCCATAGTTATGACATTTGTAACATTCACTGTTACGTGGGCCCACATAGGCATTTCTTGCTTGAACATTTCTTTTATAATCCCTGCAATCTACAACCTTATGTCCAAAATTAGTACAATAAAAACAATGACCATAAAATAAATTTGCATACATGGGAGTGAATGATATTCTTTGTGGTGTAGTCCTTCTGAATTTCTTCCTTGACTGATCATGATCATGATTGAAGCTTCTTTGTGGCTTGAACATGGATGGTCTTCTTGAAGATGCATCTTCAATAGTTTTCTTAGATTCTTGTTGACCATGATTCCTTCATTTGAGTACTTCTAGATAACTCTTTATGTTTTCTTCATTCTTCTTTTCTAGCAACCTATAGTGCTTCTCTTCATTCTCTATAACTGATGTGGATGTTTCTGTCTCTTCAACATTCTTGTTGAGATTGACGATTTTACTTCTCAATGTGACAACTTGTTCTTCAAGATTCTCAACCTCTTCTTCTTTCTTCATTATCTGAGACTTCATGACTTCTTTTTTTCTTTTCGCTTCTTCAAGCTAGATTTTTATTGTGATTATTTCTTCTTCAAGTCCTTTCTCTTCTTGACCAAAATCTGCCTCAAGTTGGTTTATATCGTTAGTTCTTTCCTTAAGATGATCTGTCAATATCTTCTCTCTCATTTCTACTTCTTCCTTCTGTGCTGCTATGTGGACTTCCAAATATTGTTTTTGATCTTTAAGATTTTCTTCGATTTTTCTGGCTTCTTCTAGATGAGTTCTTAAGTTCTTGATGACATGTTGGGCTTCTTAAAAAATGTGAGTGCTTTCCTTTTGTTTCATCAATTCCTTCTTGAGTGACTTGTTTTCTTCTCTTTCTTTTCTTAGTTCATCTAAAGCACTAATAAATTATTTTTCATAATTGTCTTCCTTTTCAATTAATTGTTCTATCTCATGGCATTCTATTTCAAGATGTTCACATTTTTCACAATTAAAGAAAAACAACATACCTCTGTTGATTATGTTCTCTTCATCTTTTGAATTTGTTTGACATGGTAAAAATATTTCTTCTTGATCTGTACCTGCATCTTCTTTGGAATTTTCTGAATCTTCGATGGGTGAAGAATATATATCATGTAACTTATCCCAAAGTTATTTGGCTGATGAACATTTAGCAACCTTTTCTCTTACCGGATTACGTAATCCTTCCCACATGAAATCCATTGTTATTTTGTTATTCTTATTCAATTCCTTCTTGGTTGCAGTCTTTGCCCTTTCTGAACTATCATATCCTGTAACAACTGATAGCCAAATATAATACCCATGTTCATGTAAAAATACTTCCATCCTTCCACTCTACATCTCTTACTTTAAACCATTCTGACCATTGAACAATGGTACTCCATTCTCAGAATAATCCATGATCTCCTTCCAGTGGTTAAAATGTTTCCTGAAGGAACCGGTTCTGATACCAACTGTTAGATTACTAAGAGGGGGGGTGAATCAATAATAGAGCAATTTAATCCTTTTTAACCACAAAATCCAAGTGTTATATCAATGTAGCATTATCATCCAATAGTTGCAGAGTAAATAAACAATGAACAAATGAGAAATCATACACATAAACAGTACACCAGTGTTTTTACATGGAAACCCAAAGTGGGAGAAAACCACAGAATGTTTTCTCTTATATGTCTTTAAGAATTACATTCATTGGAAGCACCAACTTCCTTTGTTTTCCAACTACAACTGGAAGGAGGCTCCAACCCCCTAGTTTCTCAAGATACAACCTGAGGGAAGCTACAACTCCCCAATTCTCTGGCTACAACCCTCTATGTTCTCCGGCTACAACCGGAAGGTGGATACAAACACCTATCCTTGCCCCATCCAACCGCCATGTCATAGAAGTAGAATGATGGAACCACTGTCACATTATCACTACAAGATATATTGTCGTAAACTTGTACCAATAAACCTATAACAACATGTACCAATAACATGTGCCAACATGTACCATACATCAACCTGTACCTCAACCTGTACCATAAACAAATGCATCAACCATGCACCAAACTTGTACAAATAACCTGTCACAATAACCTGTCCAAACAACCTATAATCAAACTGTACCATAAATAAGTGCATCAGCCATGCACCAACCAGTACCTCAACCTGTAACATCAATGAGTGCATCAACCATGCACCAAATATGTACCAATCATGCATCAAATACACTATGACTCATCAATATGTACCAACATTGTTACACATAAAAAATGCTCACTTTGATAGTGTCGCAAGTGTCGTCATTACAAGGTTCGCAAGTGTCAATTTTTGCTCACAAGTGTCGCAAGTGTTAAAGAAAGCATACTGCCATGATGCCCATGTCGTGCCTGTAAATGAAATTAAGAGGACACTTGGCACATGTCAAATTCTTGATTTGGAAGAGGAGGAAAGATTAACTGGGCTCATGAACCTTTTTCCATCTAAAAGAAGCCAAAAAACTAGGTTTTTGGAGGGGAGCGCTCCCCTATACCTCTTCTGGGAGTGTTAGTGCCCCCCCTTACACTGTCTGGGGGTGATATAAAGATCTGATGCCCCTTTTAGAGGAGCACTGGTGTGTTTAGGAGTGTTGGTGCCCCCCTAAAGCCTACTGGGGAGTGCTACAGCGCTCTGATGACCTTTTTGAGGGAGCGCTACCTATTTTAGGCAGCAGTTGAGTTGTTGAGATGAATGGGGGAAGGATCTTTTCATTCTTAGAAGGCAGTTGAGCTCGAATCCCTGGTCCAGCCATGATCTTAGGGTAGATCCTCAATTGAAGGAGGAAAATCCTCACCTTCCCCAAGGATATCTCAAGTTGTTGAGCCTCTCCAAGGCTATATAAGCAGGCTTTCTTATGGTGAAAGGGGATGGAAATGGAGAATTACACCAAACTTGTGATCTTATAAGTGGTGCTGGAATAGAGATATTTTGGAGGAAAGAGACCTATGATCTCATAGGGAGAAATCAATGAAGCTATCATCATTTGGATCATGGATCTTTTGAGCAAGGGATAGACAAGGAGGACTTGACAGGACTACTGCAATCCATCTACAGTTGTAAGCAATGTTTTGTCCTCATTAATATGATTTGCTTGGCCTGTTTCTTTCTAATTCATGTTCAATCTCACATGAATTTGTCTCTTTAGTAGATATACCTATTTTGGACTAATCTTGATAGAGTAGGAAGTAGTCGTACTTTGTTTGTCTACAGGGCTCATCGAGGAGCAAAAGATTGGAACTCAACTCGGAGCGTGCAGGGACAAACATCGATTAAAGGTACTTCTCTTCTCCTTCCTTCTCACACACTAGTCCACCTAGATCTAAAAGGAAGTCAGTGATCATGATAAGCACTTTCTGTCTTAGAGTTAAGAGTCTAACTCTTTGAGGAGATCTACTTGTCCGCAGGGAGATTTTCCTACAACAGAAATTGGCAACTCCACTAGGAAATCGAATCGAAACTTTTGGTTTTGATTTCTCCTCATAGACCTTGTCTTACCCTTGATTGTTTTCAGACCTTGTTCACCCCATATTTTTGATCTCATATGCTGATTGGACCCTTATCCTATCACACTCAGCTTAATTGCAAAAATTCCTGTGAAATTTAGGGTTTTTTGGACCTTTTTTCTGAGTTTTAGGGAACCAGCGCTCCCCTGCCTTGTTAGCAGGGTGCGAGTGCTCCCTGAGAGTGTTGGATAGAGATTTATAATTCCCTGTTGTCCCTTACACCAGAGCACCAACCCATTTTTCTCAAAATTCCTTCAAAAATTGCATTTTTTGAGGTCTTAAACCCTGTTCTTTCATTTGCTGAGTTGTCTTGTGATTTAGTGCTTCTTCCTTTGAACCTTGGCATCCCTCCTCATGAGAAATAAACACCTTGTTGCTCATATTTTATGCCTTTCTTCATTGTTTTTGAGTTTTTGTTGTTGAGAACTTGAAACTAATCCACTGCTTTCTTCTCTCCTATCCGACTGAGCGGGAACTCTAGTGAAAGACATCTAAAGTCTATGACTCTTCTCACTTGGTTTTTGAGGTCATTGCTCTCCAACATCTCCCTTTTTTTGTGAATTGTTTGATTTTTGTTCTTTGTTTGCTTCTTGTTTCAATCACAGCAAGAGGGTGTGTGTTGTGTGTGCGAAATCTGATCATACTTGTCTGCATCTCCTTGATCTGAAAAGGTAGTTAGTAGGAGAAGTCTTTGCATTGAGTTAATCATCATTCACATACAAACGAAAAAGACACATATTAGTGCTTGATTTGCATATTAGAAGGCATTTTTGAAATTGTTTTAGCATTTGCATCGGATTCGATTGAGAACCAATTGATTTGAGGACGTTGCATATTAGTGTTTGAAAGTGAAAACGACTCTTTCTCTTTCCCTTAATTAGGCATTCATCGAAAAAAAACGAATTCTTATCATCTTCTGTGCATATTTTTGGGAATTGAGTCCTCATTCCATCAGTTTCACTTTCGTACACCCTTTGAGTAAAGAACAGCTTTAAAATGAACGATAATTAAAAATTATCTAGAACATTTTTGTTTTTAGGATCTTCCACCAACAGTAGACTAGGGTTAGCACTTTGGATTAGGTTGTGAGTACAACTCTCCAAATTTTTCAAAACAAACATTAGCAGCCTGAGTTAGGGAGAGTCAAATCCAATTTTCGTATTGGTTTTCTGGGACCCCCCTCTCACACAGGGGTTACGCACGAGGTCGCATTCGGGTGAGTTACGGAGATTATCCCTCCGTGGTTCAACTGTTTG
>SNQJ01S0065927.1:118185-134760 GCA_010110895.2 Picea sitchensis | reverse complement strand
CAGAACGGTTAATTAGGCGGCGAGCAACGCCCATGTTCGGGTTTGAACCCGAGACCTGACCGTCATTACATGACCGACCTTACCACTACGCCGCACCCACGACCTTTACACTTAAATGATTTAACTAACTTACCCGTTAAGTAAATTGTGATCCGAGAAGAAAATAACAGTAGATTGTTATAAGAAATAATACTTATTAATGTTAAAAGATGCAAAATTTCAGGGTTTATTGATTTTATTAAACGTAATAGGATTATATTTTGTTGGGAAGAGGTGAAATGGCGAGTTAATAGGGTTGTTAGACATAAAGGTTGTAGGCATAATGGTTGATTATCTTGCGCAAGATTAATGGACGAGAGTTTAGTAGACATATCAATTAAAACCTTTAATAACCTTTAGTTATTTGGTAGTTATGCGCCTTGCACCTTAGGTCCAGCTGGAAGGGGTGATTGGTCTTGTCGATACACCATAGGTTGCCTTGTAGGAAACAAGAATCCTCCGTTCATTCATGCAATTTAATTCGAGTGTTATCATCATGCGTCTTGTCGATCTGTTTCTTGAGGTGTGGGTGTAGTCCTCTTGTTAGTAACTCGACTCCTAGCAATTTGGATTCATCTGGAGTCCTTGGTCTAGATAGGTTAGATAGCTCTAGGGTTATTGCCACACCTATCACCTAGGGATGCAATGAGTCCCGATGAGGGGATCATGGCACACCCTATTGGATAGAGGCGAATGATAACTTGGTCGAAGTTTGTGCCTCCCATGTGAGTGTTGTTGATCATTGTAAGTTTTCTATTGGCGCATGGGATGAACACTTTCATGCATTTGGTTGCATGCCATCGAGGTTATAGTTAACTGGCTTTCGAGGCCATTGTGTCGAGATGGGGATGTTGTCCCTTAGCTTGTAGGAGTGGTCATGTTTGTGTTGGGTAGGTAGTCGTTTCACCTTGTTGTTTTACGCATGTTTCACCCAGTTGCTCTTGTGCTAGTGCCTGGAGTCATAGTTGTCTGTTGACTATTCTATGGTCGTGGTGCTCGTTGTCAGATGTGTTGTTTATCTATAATCATTGTTTTCATCCTATTTTAGAAAACAAAATTCTACACATGGTATAAGAGCGGGTTCAACCCACGACTTGGGATCACTACGGATTTCGTTGATATGATATTTGATTATAATGTTGATAATTAAGTTGAGTTGTATTCGTGTAGGTAATCATGGTTAGAGGACACCACGGAGGAAGACGATGGGGTTCTAGGGGTGGATGCGCGATGCCTACAGTGGCATCCTCGCCTGAGGGGTCTAACCCCTAGGGAGATGAACAGGTTGTCGGGCAAAAGCAGATAGCGGTGGGTGATGTGGTTGGGCTAATGAGGTTTTTTAGCGCATGTCTGAGGCACTGATTAGCCGTTTGGACAGAGATGAGGCCAGGGTGCTGACACCCCCTGAGGGTCCACTGTGCACTCCGGTTGGTACTGGTAGCATTCACCGCGAACTCGAGAAGGTCAAATTTCTCGAGTTCTTTGGTGCCCCGGATGACACAGCCACCGAGGCATGGTTGGAGTATATGGCGATGTGTTTTTCACTTCGCGACTATACCTCCAACATGAAGGTCTACATGGCGGTCTTTCAACTGAAGGGGAGTGCTCTTCTTTGGTGGAAGATGCTCCTGCCATAATTGAAGATGATAGTCAAAGACATGTCATGGGAACTGTTCGAGGAATGGTTCTGAGAGAGGTACCTATCAGAGGAATTCATTGAGCGTCAGCTCAACGAGTTCAATGTCTTACGATAGGGCGACCGTACGGTGCCTAAGTACGAGGGCTGTTTTATCGAGTTGCTTCGGTATGCTCCTCTCCTAATATTGAGAAACTTAAGGTCAACAGGTTCTTGTTCAGCCTTAATGTCAACATACATGAAAAGGTTAGGATTCTAATGCCTCAGACCTTGCATGATGTTGTCTAGAAGGCCCTCATAATAGAGGAGAAGCTTATCAACAGGGGTCAGAGCAGGACTCCAGCTAGGCTGGTAGGGCAGGTGTCATCTAGTGCATTGTAGCATCAGACACCAACCAGAAATACGCCAAGATATCATGGTTTCCAGAGGGGATTCACTTTCACTACACCTCGATGACTAGTGCCTCAACAATGGACTCCTTACCGAGGACCACTGCATCAACAACACTAGTTTAGGCCTATTTAGTAGAACATACCAGGATTCCAGGCCAGTGGGCCTTTAGCTTCTACTTCAAGTACCAGGAGTACTAGACCGAAGAATGTGTGTTGGGCATGTGGGGAACCACACAACCAACATGACTTCCTAGTGGAGAGGACTAGAGCATCTGGATCAATCGGACCCACTACTGTGGGAGATTTGGGCAAGGCTCATCGGATTCATGCAGTGGTGAATAACCACCAGGTAGAGAATAGTCGAATGTGCTCGAGACATCAGGTACTGTTTCTAACCAGACCCTTAGTATTTTGATAGATCTCGGTGCTACCGAGAGTTTCATTTTTGGTGCAGCGCTAAAAAGGATTAAGGTAAAGGCAGTCAAACAGGATGAGTTTAGCTTTGTAGAGATGGCTTCTGGAGCCAAACAAAAGGTTGAAGGAAAGGTTATGGGTTGTACCCTTAACCTAGGAGAGTTTATCACTAGAGCCAACCTATATGTCACAATCTTAGGATCTTATGACATCGTGATCAGTATGGACTGGTTGGAATTGGATGAGGCGATAATCAACTATAAGAAAAAACAATTGAGCTTGGTCGATGATGAGGGACAAAGACACATGATTGTAGGATAGAACTAGGGATTTTCCCTGAGGTTCATCTATTCCTTGTAGCTACGGACGAGCATGCGCAAGAGATGTAAGCTTTATTCGATCCTTGCATTAACTGATAAGGGAGTAGTGGAATGTCTAGAACACCGTCTAGCGGTGAGAGAGTTTGTAGACATCTTTCCGGAGGAGTTACCTGGGATGCCTTTGGAGAGGGAATTGGAGTTTACCATATACCTAAACTGGGGACTAAACAAATAGTGAGAACACCTTATCGTATGTCGACCCCAGAGTTACAAGAGTTGAGAATGCAACTGAAGGAGCTGTTGGACCTAGGACTTATACGTCCTAGTGTGTCACCGTGGGGTGCACCTGTTATTTTCATACGAAAGAAGGATGGCTCGTGTAGACTTTGCATTGACTACCATCAATTGAACAAGGCAACAATCAAGAATCAATATCCGTTGCCAAGGATTGATGATCTGTTCGATCAAATGAAGGGTGTGATGATGTTTTCCAAGATCGATTTGCGATCAGGGTATCACCAGTTACAGATCAAGGAGAATGATGTCCCTAAGACCTCCTTTAAGAAGAGGTTTGGTCATTATGAGTTTACTGTTTTACCGTTTGGACTGACAAATTCCCCAGGGGTATTTATGAGTTTGATGAACATGGTGCTCTATGATTACTTGGACAAGTTCGTCCAAGTATTCATTGACAATATTTTGATTTACTCTCAGACGATGGAGGAGCATGACGAGCACTTTCACTTGGTACTACATTGTCTGCGAGAGCACAAATTTTATGGGAAGTTGTCCAAATGCTCGTTTTATCAACCAAATATTCACTACTTAGGGAATGTCATCTCCGATGAAGGTATCGCCATGGATCCAACAAAGGTCGAAGCTATTATGGAATGGCCTGCACCGACGAATGTCTCGGAAGCATGTAACTTCATCGGTTTAGAAGGATACTATCGACGGTTCATCGAGGGATTTTCGAAGATAGCAAATCTGATCACAGAATTGTAGAAGAAGAAAAATAAGTTTGTTTGGACCGAGAAATGTGCAGAAGAATTTCAGAGGCTCAAAGAGATGTTGACAACAACATCGATACTAAAGGTCCCTGACATGGACGTGGAATTATTGGTATGCACTGACACATCCAAGGAAGGCTTAGGCGGAGTCTTGATGCAAGACAGTCGAGTGATCGCTTACATCTTGAGGAAACTGAGAAGGTATGAGGAGAACTATGCGACACACGATTTGGAGTTGTTAGCCATTGTGTATGCCTTGAAGGTTTGGAGACACTACCTTGTTGGAAAAAAAATTGAACTAAAGATGGACCACTGTGGACTACAACACATCTTTATGCAAAGCGACCTGAATGCGCGACAACAACGTTGGTCAGAATTTATTAGCGAGTACGATTTCGAGATTTCTTACATAAAAGGAACAGTGAACCGAGTGGAAGATGCATTGAGTCGGAGACCACAAATATTTTCGGTGTTGCCTCTTCAGATGAATCTATGTGAAAATATTCTAACTTTACAACACGATGATGACTGGTACAAAGAGGTCGAGGATTTTATTGGACAAAACACAATGATGGTACCAATATTTGAAGGATTTACGTTTGACGACGATGGATTATTGAGGTTTAAAAATTGGATTTACGTACCACCAAAAGACAAGTTGAGGAGTTTGATCCTAAACGAGGCTCACAGAGAAATGTATATGACCCACCTAGGAGTCATGAAGATGAGGGCGGACCTTAAACCCTTATTCTTCTAGAAGGGAATGAAGGCAGACATAGTCAACTATGTGGATAGATGTCTAGAATGTCAGCAGGTAAATGATGAACATAGACATCCAACATGATTACTACAACCACACACTATTCCAGAATCGAAATGGGAGGTTATTTCGATGGATTTCATTGTTGGATTGCCACTGACGACAAGCAGACACGACTTGATTTTTGTGGTAGTTGACACTTTGACGAAGAGTGCTCATTTTGTTCCTGTGCGTACGACGTATCAGGCAACTGAAATAGCTATAGTTTTCATCAGTGAGATTGTGAGGATGCATGGCGTGCCTAAGAGGATTATATCCGATCGAGGATCAGTGTTTACCGGATGATTTTGGACTAGTTTCCAAGAGGCCTTAGGAACCCAACTTAAATTTAGTACTGCGTATCACCCGGAGACTAATAGGTAGACCGAATGAACAAAATAGATTTTGGAAGACATTTTGCGCATGTACGTGATGGACCAACAAAAGTGTTGGGAAGAATTCTTGCCACTGGTAGAATTCACTTATAACAACAACTACCAAAGCACCATTAAGATGGCGCCTTTCAAGTTCCTTATGGGCGACTGTGTTAGACGCCTTTGAGTTGGGATCGACTTGAGGGTAGGGTCCTGGTGGGACTAGAAGCGATCCAAAAAATGGAAGAGAAAATGCAAACAATAAGACAAAGGATCAAAGAAGCACATGATTGACATAAGAGTTATGCCGATGCGCACCGTGTCGATCGTAGTTATGAAGTTGGCGATTGAGTCTTCTTGCGGGTAAAACCACATAAGAGTTCGATCAAGTTTGGAAAGGGAGCTAAAATATTTCCTAGCTTCATGGGAGCTTTCAAGATTGTGGAGAGGAAGGGGACCGTGGCCTATCGACTAGATGTTGAGCACTCAACACACCCTAAAAGTCTATGTTGATTTTTTACTTTTGGGTACCACTTGATCCTTTACATTGTCTATTTTTCCTTCAGTATGAAACTGATACTTGCACTTATTTTTATGTTCATGTTTGAATTTTCTAAAGCCTACCTAAACATACAACAAAGAATCATATTAATCGTTAAAGGGTCCTTAACGAGCTACTTAATGAATTGTCACACTAAATCTTTCCCCGACGAGCTTAGGAGTTCGGCATTGGTAAATGTTAAAGGCGATGGAAATCGTTTGAGAAGTTTCAAATAGACGAACGTTGATCTTCATCAGCGTCGTAAGATGGAAGTATTTCTTTTACAATTGAACTTTGGCAGAGGTATCATCGAAGACCGATCCGTTCGACTTCGACAGGAAAACAAAAAGGTAAGTGCCATGCAAAGGGAAAAGCGGTATCGCCAATTGCCAACACTTGACACGATTTCAACATCGGAGAGTTAAAAAATAAAATACACATTAATTTTACATTTTAAAGTGCCGATCCCTGACCTCCACGTCGGAGAGATACGATGTGATGAGACATTTTACCCACAGATCTGTTAGGTATGATGCATTTAAAGTGTGAATAAGATTGTGGATCATGTATTAGTTTCTAATCCATGTGTGAATCAAAGGAATCTTTTTTAAGTTCTCGATACAATGCATCTGCCTCCGCGCCTCCACCGTCAACCAGTTGGGATTTAATTGTGGAGAACCGACGGTAGTTTTATTTTGAATTACATTTATTAGTCGTATTAATTGGTTGATACGAGAAATATAGTCTGTCCAATTATATGTTGTCGAATTCATTATGCATGATCTTATTCTGCGCGACAAAGATTTCAGAACAAATAGAGGAGCAGGGCCAACAATTTGGATAGGTCGTCCAAAGTTCAGTGAGTATTAGACAACTATATTAGCAAGCATTACAGGTATGTACCTATTTGTGATGTTTTACGCTTCATTTTTATGTTCACAACCCAATGCTGCTCTGTACACATGTTTAAGGGCTATTTTAATTGCAGGAACAATGCCTTTGAAGAAACCCCCCACCAGAAAATATCCAAGAGTGCCAAAACCTCAAGAACCATAAGCGGGAGAGGGTTCCTCCCCAACAGTTGCGAGACAATTATAATTTGCCCCAAAACCGGTGCCGGTCATCAAGAAAACTTCCAAGAAGGCCTTTGTACAACCTTTGGACTTCAGAGACACATAAGCAAACATTGGAGGCAAAACAACATTCCCTCGCTGGGAAGAATTATTTAAGAAAATCAAGAAAGAAGAACCCCTCGAGTATACCCCGCACAACGATCCTGATACAAGGAACCTCGATGATGATGGCCTCCCAAACATCCGTAGGGATTATCTACACATGGTGGCAAGCCGAACTCTGGTGCTTCCTTGCATCAATCTCCTAAAGTGGCTCATTGACCACACCGACGCGCATAAATGTTTGATTAATGATGATAACGGTGAATGCGTCGGGGTTTTCCTGTCAACAGAGGTTTAGAGCTACTACAATCTCAGTGAGCTTGAATAAAAGCTGAGCACTGAGTTCTTTTTGTGTTTCTATGCATCACACGATACCAAAAAAATCATAGCGTCTTAGTGGAGAGAAGACAAAAAATTTACAAACCGGATTGCCGACCGGTACCCAACGACCAATCTTAGGGAACCATACATATATATTATGGCGATGCTCTGCAGGTTGCATGGGGAGAAATATTTCTCCCCGTTCTCAGAGGCCTGGATTCCTTTAGCTTAAACAGTCTCCATTTCAGGCACATGCTTCAATTGAGGTGCCATCATCTCCAAACAACTGAGCACGTGCATAAGGAAAGCTTAGGTGCCAAAGGAGGGAGAAACCCCCCCCTTCTACATGGCCTCATATCTACTGGACATCATTTGCGTCAGGAACGCTTTTTATGGGATGAACTTAAATTGGCACTCCTCAGAGCTCCTGGTCCATGTATACTTCAACATCTTATGGAAAAATAGGTACAAAAAATCCTATGCTATTATATGTGACCAGTTTATTGCATGCATTTACTTTTTGTTATTCAGGAAAGAATGCCCTAGGTTGTCAGACGAAGCAAAAAGGGTTATATCAAAAGTTGGTCACTGGTATTTAGATGAGTGCGAAACCTACATCAGGGTTTTCGATGCCATAGGGGTACCCCAATTGTTACCCATATATTTTCCCGATCGACTAGTGTTAGGAGAAATCTGCTATCAGACTATTCTGCAAGGATACAATGCCACTTTGGTAAAATAAAAGAAACAAGCTTTCATACCGTATGGGTTTCATATTGGCTTCTATATGGTCAAAGACACCGCACATGCTAAGCAAGAAGGGATAAGTAAATTGGAATTCCGGTTCCAAACTGGCCGATTTCGCAAACACGACCCCAAGGGGCTGGTCCTACAACATGCATCACAGGTATTGTCCCGTTGGACTTATGCCGATGACCGGTTCAAAGATGAAATTTTCACTGAAAATGCTCAGGACTAGAATGAGGTGGCAACAAGGAGGGATGATCCTCAAGCAAACAGGTTCAAAGATATGAGTTGGGAAGAGCAGGTGACGTCTTTGGAGCAAACAACTGAAGAAATTCTCAAGAGCTAGGAAGGAGCAACAGCCTCTAAGTCAGGTGAATAAATAGGTGATCCTTAGGAAGACATTGAATCTGGGAGAGTTTACCATGAATCCCCAGTACGAACCAGGGATTCCACTGAAATTTAAGTTACATAGGGAATGGGGCAAATCTTGTACCAGCAAAACCAACTGCTAATGAAGAGGATGCAAGATGATCCCTACCTTATCGTAAGACCTGCGATTTCAACTACTATCCGAAGCACCCTGACGGAGTCAAGTGGCCCCAGTCCCATGAATCCTAAAAACACCAATGGGTTAGGTAATCTTGAATCCTCAAGATCATCGGTCCATTCCTCAGAAGGTGGGACAACTCAACCAGAGACAGGTCAGGTATTGATATAAACCCTAGCGCCTGACCCCCTGAGAAAACTTATACATATATATAGCGACAAGGAGAGTCCGGAGCCATCTCACGGCACCCCGATGCATGTCCAAGAGGAAGGAGGTCCTGAGAAAACCTCTTCCCCTGAGCCCGAGTTTCAAGACAAGGAGGTCTTTCAAAAATAAACAGAAGCCAAAATTGGCCTCGACACAAAAGGACCCAATGAATCAGAAATCGAAGTGGATTCGAATGACGAGCCCGAATGGGAGGAGACAAAGAAAGGATCCCCGTAAGAGGAAATCAACAGCTTAGTGGCCGACAAGCAATTAAGTAATGAGTCTATACCCGACATCTCCATTCTACGTAATACTCAAATCCCCGATGGGCAACAAGTGGGAGTTGGACCCGCAAGATATAGTGAGGAAGTTCGAGAGTCCAATCTTGAACAAATATACACCACCGGTAGTTTGGGAAACAAATTAACATGGGGCAATCAACAAATACCAAAGCAAGTAGATGAGGTAGAAGATATCTATGTGATATCCTACGATTAGAAGAGAAAGGCCATTGTTCAAAGGAATGTGAAGAAAAGAAGGATCTCGTTGGATCACTCCATCCCAGTTACTACAAAGGAGAACTTGATGAACACAATAGACGCCTGGATGTATGAACTGATCGGCGTAGGAAAATCCCTCTCAGATGCCAGCTTGGACAAATCCCGGAGAGACGAAAAGGAACTAGTCGCCACCCTAAAGGAGCTCGAACACTTGCGCCATCTTGCTGAATACTACAAAGGCGCCACACAGACCGCTGTGTATCTGAAAGGTGATTTCGTAGGAGTTTACAATGAGTTTAAGAAGGAGAGACACCTGTTGACTGAAAACATAGCTGGTTTCTAGGAGGACACTCTCATGGCACTCACAACTTGCAAAAAGATGGAGCGATAGTATGAAAGGGTGCAACAAGTGATAGAAAGACTCGAGTACATTGAGGAAGTCTATTAAGGCCGAGATAAGGAAAAACATGGCATTTAGGTGATAGGGAAAAGTAGTCTTAATCGCATGAAGTGATTAGCCGAGTATTGGGATAAGATGTCTCGGGACCCACATCGAGAGATCCAAGAACAATGGACAAGGTGTAATAAGCATTGGGATAAAATTAACAAAATAATGAAGGATGCCGGGCTCCCCGAGTTCGGCACCCCCGATAATTTCATTGATCTGAGCGACGTGGTCAAACTACATGCTGAACAAGATGTGCTATGGACTGAAGAGTTCTAAAAAATAGCGGATGCAAAGGTAGGGCAAGTGTGACAATTCACAGAACATCTAATCAGAACCCAAACCATGCTACAATAACTGAACTTCAGCTTAGTAAAGTACCGGGTGCATGCAGTAGACATAAGGGGAATATACTTGGCCCCGATGGAACAACATAGATTTCCATGGGCCCAAACTTGTGAAAAACTGTTTGTCAGCTGGACTGAATACGAGAGCAGTCATCCTTTCCAAGAAGTATCTCGGGACGAGTGTTAAAGAAGTTGTTAGAAGATAACGCCACGTGGCGATTTTTTTTTTTTTTTGTTTAAACTGCAATTAGCCATTAGTTTTGGTTAGGACTCTATATTATAAATAAAGACATTGTCCAATTAGCAAGGGTCGATGGTTGTTGTAAGAACTCTTTCTTTTTGGTTGTTAAGAATTATTTTGAGACTGCTACGAATTGAGAAGTCCTTATGGACCAAAGAAAAACTATTTTCATCAGATGCATGTGATTGGACTTGGAGAAGAACTACTTCCTATCCTATTTCATGAATGATTTAGTAATGAGTAAGAGCAATTAATTCTGTTGTCAAGTTAATTGGTGCAATGTTTTGATGTTCTTTGCTTTAATGATGAAGATAAATCGTTGTGTTATTATGTGATGCATGGTTATGGTAGATGAATTATTTTTCTTTCCATTATCTTATTACATATGTTCTTTCTTTTTGATAGTTAGTTTCTCAGACAGTAATTGGATGCTCACATGGTTAATGTATTAGTACTAGGCCTGTGGTATAGAGTAATTGTCTGCATGTTGAGCAACGGGTTATCCCAAGCTTAAACTCTTCCCCAGTAGTTAAAACTTAATCTTGTTAATTGTCAAGTTGGTTTATGCTGGCTTGCATCTCTCATATCATCCCCACCCAAGAGAAAATACATAAGAAAATAGTCCTAACTGAAGGAAGATCTTTCACAAAGAAACACAAAGCCCATCAATAAATTGGACGGATCGCAAGATCTTGAGAACCATTCCATTTTGAAAGCTGGAGAGTCTAATTGGGTGTCAGTGGCAGGTTTGGTTCCTACTGTTGAGTCAAGGGATTTAGGTCCCATCAACACTAGCCTTACCTGATTCTTTGAGGCGTATGCACGATGTTTTTCACGTATATGGTTTGAGACATTATATTAGTGATCCTACACATGTTATTGACATGAGTTCCTTGTAGGTATCAGATGAGGGGGTGCTCACGGCTGAGCCGACCTGCATCCTTGATCATCACATTCGACATATATAATGTCAAATAGTAGATCAGGTCAAGGTCCAGTGGGACAACTATAGTCCGCACTCAGCGACCTGGGAGGACACATATGATATGCGCCAACAGTTTCCATTTTTGTTTGATAGATAGACTTATGACAACGTGATACACATTATTTCGACACTTATATATTGTGAAACTTTGGGACAAATTTTATAACAAGAGGGGGTGTATGTAACATCCCGCTCTTTCATGCACTAAGAGAACTTATTCTTTGAGGACACTTGCTTGCAAGTGATCTAGATTATTATACTATTGGTCGTTGATTATGATTATAAGGCATTATGGATGTGATTATATGTTATTTTTCTATATTGACTTAGATAGGTGCTATTGACTCAGTTATCCTGAGTGTGCAGGATTTGGACCTCAAGGATGCTGAGGCATCGATGAAACACTTGGACTTTGGATCGAGTGAGGGAGTGGACTATTGGGGTTTGATTTTTCTATATATGACATATGTGCATCTGATTAGATGTTATGATTATGGATTTTATTCTAACATGATTCGTTGATGATGCAAACTGACGATAAATTTTCGACTAGACTCACATGTGGAGTAGAGGGCTCATGCATGACTACCAGAGACGTTGAGGGAGAGGTGTGGATAACAACCATGCCATAGCCTACTAGCACTCCCACCGTGGATCAAATTGTAGGTTAATGACTACCTAGTTCGGGAAGACCCACGATGTCGTGAGGGCAGACTGCGATAGTCACTCACGATGATTCTAAAAGGTGCGCAATAAGGCATGGGCCTTATTCCTTAGAGGCCCTTAGTCTCCCAAAAGATCACCTGATGGAGTATTGAATCCAGGGGTTTTTCATGTCTACCAAGTCATTCAAGAGGCGAGTGGCACCCTTGGAGCACGTAGTGCATCTTGAAGGGAACATCGCACAAGGGAAACATAATGAGGTGAGTGGAACCCTTGGAGCACCTAGTGCATCCTGAAGGGCATGTCGCGTTGTTAACTAATAAGTGAATAAACCTAGATGGCCTTAGAATGAAAGATGTGATGAGAAAGTTTTAAAAACAATTTTTTTCCCTAATAAAAATGTCGCCCATCCTCAAAAATTAAAATCTAGGTCTAAGTGATGCTTGTGAAAATAATAATAATAATAATAATAATCATCTTTAAACATGTGACGAGAAGGGGGGTAAGCAATTCAATTAATTTATAAAAAAAAATCAAATTATTTTGAGGGATTGAAATTTTAAAAAGAAAGAAAATTGATTGTTTGTTACATGTGCTAATTAAAATTTTTACTAAAAAGAAAAAGGGTAAATTCTACACTTGCTAATTCGAGTTTTAGATAAAAAGGGAAATTTAAAAGGATTAGGAAACTAAGGGAAAAATGGGGAAACATAAAGAGAAAGGGAAACATAAGGAAAAAGAAGAATGACTAACTTAGGAAGGAATCTTGCCTTTAAGAACTTTCTAAATTGAACTCAACTAGTAAATTAGTAAGGGGGTAAGTCATTAAAATGTGTAAGGGAATATGGGGACACCTAGGAGCGATTCTAGGAATGCTTTTAGGTGGGTGAGGGAAATATGATTAATTAAATATTTAATGAAATTAATTTCTGGTGCAACGAAAGGGATGGGTGACACATGTACGGGGAGGATTTTTCTGAATTAAATTATTGAACATTAAATTAAATGGGAAATTGGGAAATAAATGACTTAAAAACTCTATATAAAGGAGGGAGGAGGAGGAGGATGGATCTCTTATGTTATGCGTAACGTTACGCTGTAAAATTTTAGACTTGACTGACTTATCTTGTGGGAGTTGGGATACCCAGATCGGTGAGGAGTGGTAGCTCGGCCTTGCGAGGCGAGCTGGGAGCTAGTTGTTCCATGGTTTAGTGTGTGTGGCTCATTTGCGGCTTGGGGGGCTAAGGGGGAAGAAGAGTACCTCTAACATTGGCTGGGAGGTATCGGTGAAGTCACAACAGTCAACAAGCGGGAGTTGCACGGAGCGCGCGGGACAACGAATCAGAGCGGGCGACTTGGGCTACGGTACACATGATTTTATTTTGCATGGTAGATTACTATTGACCTTATGCTTTCATTTCTGTACTTTAATTGGGTGAATAAAGTGTTGAATTAGATTTTTAATCGAGAACTTAAATTCCCATAGCCTTAATCTTGCTTCTTGACTTGATTCCCTTGGCATTCTATCCCTGAATGATGTGACTGTCCTATTGGTTTTATTGATTTATTGTGAAGAGTGGTGCTTTACTTCGTCCTCATCCATAGATTATCAGTCCACGCCTGAGAAGTCAGCCAGGAGCCGGATCGATGGTCGTCACTTCAGTGTTAATAGACCTATTGATCTTAATGCCCTTCTTTTCTATGCATGGATGATGAGCGAAGGATGTTTTGCCCAATCATCTACCCCTGTTGATTTTTCTTGGCTAATCGATAGCCGTTGTGCCTTGTTGCGATTGATCACCTCTGCTATTGTTATTTATTTCCCTCAACGAACCACTTATGATCCTCTACGTTGATCTCTGTGTTTTTAATACATTTCCTGGCAATGATTTAAGTCTACATTTTTAATGCTTCTCCTAGTGAAATTACTTTGTGTTTTTTTTTACATCTGGAATGCCATTTACTCTGCAAATTTTACCTTACATTTACATCTCTGGCCTGCGATTTACTCTGCCTTTGGCCACTGGACTATGTCTTATTATGTTATTACTCTGCGTTCAATTCTTTTATTTAGTTGACGACGTTTTAATTCTTTTTCACTGCGTTTCTGAATGGTGTTTCATACCCGCATTTTCATATAACCACAATTTACCCAGGATTCCATTAAATTATTATGTACAGAGTGTGACTGCGCTTTAAATTGATGCTTGGCAACAATTTTGTATATGCATTGGTAATTATCATGTGAATAATTATTTCATACAACGATTCCCTCCTATGTATTTTGTTTCAGTTTATCTCTTTTGAAAAAAACGCGAATTTATGTATTGTATAACGGTTTTATTTGAGAGAATGACTGATATCCAACAACAATCTAAGCCAACGATAGCCTGTACACCTGCAAGATAATAATTAAGAGACAATGATGATATTAGACAACTATATAGTATTTAATTTACCAGCATGTGATTATTCTAGCAACACTGTCTCGGCTTCATCAAATCTTCCCATGTGCTTGAGGAAAATAGCCTTCCCTTTTAGAATAATAACAGTTGGCTGACACTTGTCACTGAAGTCCTGAAAAATTAAATATGCTTCCTAGACCTTTGAACCACCCATTGCCAAATTTATCCAAGCATTCGCAAGCTGTGCCAAAGTATGATCCTCATCATTTTTCTGCATTAATTTTAATTTCTTCTCTGCATAACCAGACCTGTGCATCTTGAGATATATCGATTTTTTCAGAGCATACAATTCTAGAGTTCCTCCTGAGTGAGTGTGTTTCAGAGCCTCATTGTAGTCATTCTCATGCACGTAGATGGTTCCAACAATCAGCTTCAAACATGATTGTTTCTTATGACAGTATCACTAAGCCATTCCTTGAGACTGACCCCGATAGCGATAGAAATTAGCAGTCTACCCAGGCTGCATCCAACACATTTCTAGACTGAGTTTCATCCCTAGTACAGTCCACACATTCATCGTATGTGTAAGCCACTAGTAACTCGTTTTATGGGCTACATTTTCATTTTTTCTGAACCCCAAATGCCAGCACATCCATTGTTGACACACCTACGTTTTAAAAAGATTGTTGACAACAAGTCATCTAATACCCAACTTAAATATAAATTTTATCTACAGGATTTACCCAACCATTAATTTACCTAGCCATTTAATTTTCCCAGTGATCTCTATGGGAAACGTTTTATAATTGTGGCATTTTTAATGACAATGATTCTAGATATTATTATTGGCATTCTATCATGACAACAATTCTAGACATTCTTTAATGTTATTGGCATTCTTTAATGCTATCATGAAAACGATTCACAGTCTTATGATTTTATTGTATCTTAGGCTATCGGTAAAGATCTTTAATGTTATGACATTTTAAATATGTTGTCAGTAAATGTCAGTACTCAACTCCTTTAATGCTTATTGATAGCCTTGATTGCATTTGACTATTATGATAGGTATATTGACATCATTTTTTATGAGTAATTGTGTAATAATAAGGCAACACGATAGTTTATTGACAACATTTGTATGAACTGTTATTATATCTATATCCACATCTTTTATTATGAGTAATTGTGTAATAATAAAGCAACACGATAGTTTTATTGACAACATTTGTATTTGACTGTTAAGAAAGTTATGTTCAGTATTTTATTGACAACAATAGATTAAACTGATGGCCAATGATTTATTTGTTTCTAGAGAAGAACAAATTCAAATAAACCTTCTCTTCGAGAACTTTTAATTCAACCCTTTCTTTTACATTTAAATGACTTAACTAACTTACCCGTTAGGTAAATTGTGATCCGGGAAGAAAATAACAGTAGATTGTTATAAGAAATAATAATTATTAATGTTAAAATATGAAAAAGTTCAGGGTTTATTGATTTTATTAAACGTAATAGGATTATATTTTGTTGGGTAGAGGTGAAATGGTGGGTTAATAGGGCTGTTAGACATAAAGGTTGATTATCTTGCACAAGCTTAATGGACGAGAGTTTAATAGACGTATCAACTAACACCTTTAATAGCCTTTAATTATTTGGCAGTTATGCGCCTTGCGCCTTAGGTCGAGTTGGAAGGGCTGATTGGTCTTGTCGATACACCACAAGTTGCCTTGTAGGAAACAAGAATCCTCTGGTCATTCACGCAATTTAATTCGAGTTTTATCATCATGCGTCTTGTGGATCTGTTGCTTGGGGTGTGGGTGTAGTCCTCTTGTCAGTAACTCGGCTCCTAGTGAGTTGGATTCATCTGGAGTACTTGGTCCATATAGGTTAGGTAGCGCCAGGGTTATCACCGCACCTATCACCTGGGGACGGCGTGAGTCCTGATAAGGGGATAATGGCGCACCCTATTGGATAGAGGCGAATGATAACTTGACCGAACTTTGTGCCTCCCATGTGAGTGCTTTTGATCATTGTAAGTTTGCTATTGGCGCATGGGTTGAACGCCTTCATGCATTTGGTTACGTGCCATCAAGGTTCTAGTTAACTGGCCCTCAAGGTCGTTGTGTCGATATGGGGATGTTGTCCCTTATCTTGTAGGCATGGTCATGTTTGTGTCGAGCAGGTATTCGTTTCTCCTTGTTGTTTTACGCATGTTTCACCCAGTTTCTCTTCTGCCAGTGCATGGAGTCATAGTTGTCTGTTGCCTGTTATGCGGGTGTGGTGCTCACTGTTATATGTGTTGTTTAGCTGTAATCATTGTTGTCATCCTATTTTAGAAAAAAAAATTATGCACTTTCTGCTTCGCTTGTATTCGTAACGATGGGGTCGTTACAGGTGAACCTTCCTTTTATGCTGCAGGTATCTAATTGTTATATAAATTATAGCATGATCGATAAATGTCCAC